>JAECXJ010000040.1:0-273635 GCA_018152295.1 Drosophila carrolli | reverse complement strand
TACAAAAACAACAATAAAAAAAAAACGAGGACGGAAGCTAACTTCGGCAAGCCGAAGTTTTAATACCCTTGCAGACTTTGCCGAAATTGCTAAAACTGAAAAAGTAGCGATAGGAATAAGGTATACATAAATAAACTAGATTTGCGTCGTTTGATGTCAATTGCTTTTATACTGCAAAAATGTCATATAAAATAGAAAAAAGGGATACTTTCGCAGCCTTTAACTATTTTTCCTACGGAAGCTATAAGAAATAGACGTCCGATCGGCAAGCGCTTTTACCCTAATCAAGATATGCGTAAATAAATAAGACTTGGAAAATTTATGTCAGTAGCTTACACACTACGTGAAAAATTCAGAAAACCAACAAATTTGGACCGATTTCACCGAATTGTTCCTATGGGAGCTATAGGATATAGACGTCCGATCGCCAAGCGCTTTTACCCTGATCAAGGTATGCATAAAAAATAAGATTTGGAAAGATTTATGTTAAATGCTTTTACACTGCGCGAAATATCTTCCATTCTTGAAAGTTATATCCGATTGTTCCTATGGGAGCTATAGGATATAGACGTCCGATCAGCACGCGCTTTTACCTTGATGAAGGAATGCATAAAAAATACGATTTGAAAAAATTTATAGCAATAGCTTTTACACAGCGCGAAATATTCTGAAAAACATCAAATTTGGACCGATTTTACCCTATTGTTCCTATGGGAGCTATAGGATATAGACGTCCGATCGCCAAGCGCTTTTACCCTGATCAAGGTATGCATAAAAAAATACGATTTGGAAAGATTCATGTCAAAAGCTTTACACTGCGCGAAATATCATCAATTCTGGCAAGATATATCCGATTGTTCCTATGGGAGCTATAGGATATAGACGTCCGATCGGGGCGATTTTCAAACTTGATCTGCGTACACATGTTTTAGGACGAGTGTGAAAGTTTCAGATCGCTAGCTTTTAAACTGAGCTCGCAAACGGTATTGAAACAGACGGACAGACGGACAGACGGACATGGCTATATCGACTCAGGAGGTGATCCTGATCAAGAATATATATACTTTATAGGGTCGGAAACGTCTCCTTCACTGCGTTACAAACTTCTGACCAAAATTATAATACCCTCTGCAAGGGTATAAAAAGATTAGCTATACGTAATTAATTTAATTTTTAAATAGCGGATGTAGTATGTACTTGTCTGATTGGCAGCAACTTTTACCCTGAGCAAGGTAATAAATAAATTAGATAAATTGCATAGTTTCATGCCAATAGCTTTTATACTGCAAAATTGTCATATACAAATAGGGAAAAAGGATATTTTCGCAGCCTTTAACAATTTTTCCTACGGAAGCTATACGATATAGACGTCCAATCAAAAGCGCTTTTACGCTGATCTAGATATGCATAAAAATAGACTTAAAACATGAAATTTTGACCGATTTCACCGTATTGTTCCTAGGGAGCTATAATATAGACGTCCGATCAGCACGCGCTTTACCTTGATGAATGAATGCATAAAAAATACGATTTGAAAATGTACAGCAATAGCTTTTACACATCGCGAAATATTCTGAAAAACATCAAATTTGGACCGATTTACCCTATTGTTCCTATGGGAGCTAATATAGACGTCCGATCGTCACGCGCTTTTACCCTGATCAAGGTACGCATAAAAATAAGATTTGGAAAGATTTATGTCAATAGCTTTTACACTGCGCGAAATATCCTAAAATCATTAAATTTTAACCGATTTTACCCTATTGTTCCTATGGGAGCTATAGGATATAGACGTCCGATCGCCACGCGCTTTTGTTAAATACATAAATAAATTAGATAAATTGCATAGTTTCCATGCCAATAGCTTTTATACTGCAAAATTGTCATATACAAATAGGGAAAAAAGGGATATTTTCGCAGCCTTTAACAATTTTTCCTACGGAGCTATACGATATACGTCCAATCGGCAAGCGCTTTACGCTGATCAAGGTATGCGTAAATAAATAAGACTTGGGAAAATGTGTGTCAATAGCTTATACACTGCGCGAAATATTCTAAAAAACATGAAATTTTGACCGATTTCATTCCGTATTGTTCCTATGGGAGCTATAGGATATAGACGTCCGATCAGCACGCGCTTTTACCTTGATGAATGAATGCATAAAAAAATACGATTTGAAAAATGTACAACAATAGCTTTTACACATCGCGAAATATTCTGAAAAACATCAAATTTGGACCGATTTTACCCTATTGTTCCTATGGGAGCTATAGGATATAGACGTCCGATCGTCACGCGCTTTACCCTGATCAAGGTACGCATAAAAATAAGATTTGGAAAGATTTATGTCAATAGCTTTACACTGCGCGAAATATCCTAAAAATCATTAAATTTTAACCGATTTTACCCTATTGTTCCTATGGGAGCTATAGGATATAGACGTCCGATCGCCACGCGCTTTTACCCGATCAAGGTATGCATAAAAAATACGATTTGTAAAGATTAATGTCAATAGCTTTTACACTGCGCGAAATATCATAAATTCTTGCAAGATATATCCAATTGTTCCTATGGGAGCTATAGGATATAGACGTCCGATCGGGGCGATTTTCAAACTTGATCTGCGTACACATGTTTTAGGACGATTGTGAAAGTTTCAGATCGCTAGCTTTTAAACTGAGCTCGCAAACGGTATTGAAACAGACGGACAGACGGACAGACGGACAGACGGACATGGCTATATCGACTCCCCTATTGATCCTGATCAAGAATATATATACTTTATGGGGTCGGAAACGTCTCCTTCACTTTAAAACTTAAAACTGACCAAAATTATAATACCCTCTGCAAGGGTATAAAAGGAACCATTAGAACAGTTAATCAGCCTGCTACAATAAGGCAATGCAAGATTAAATAATATCAATGAAGACTGGCTTCTTTAGATCAGACTCTACAGGGAATGTCCATCTAAAAGAGTGGACAGAAAAACTAAGAAAGAGTTAAATGTGTTAATAGACACGGGAGCTACGGCTTGCTATATAAAGAAGGGAATTTTTATACCCTTGCAGAGGGTATTATAATTTTGGTCAGAAGTTTGTAACGCAGTGAAGGAGACGTTTCCGACCCCATAAAGTATATATATTCTTGATCAGGATCACCCTCGGGAGTCGATATAGCCATGTCCGTCTGTCCGTCTGTCCGTCTGTCCGTCTGTTTCAATACCGTTTGCGAGCTCAGTTTAAAAGCTAGCGATCTGAAACTTTCACACTCGTCCTAAAACATGTGTACGCAGATCAAGTTTGAAAATCGCCCCGATCGGACGTCTATATCCTATAGCTCCCATAGGAACAATCGGATATATCTTGCCAGAATTTATGATATTTCGCGCAGTGTAAAAGCTTTTGACATGAATCTTTCCAAATCGTATTTTTTTATGCATACCTTGATCAGGGTAAAAGCGCGTGGCGATCGGACGTCTATATCCTATAGCTCCCATAGGAACAATAGGGTAAAATCGGTTAAATTTAATGATTTTAGGATATTTCGCGCGTGTAAAAGCTATGACATAAATCTTCCAAATCATTTACACCTGATCAGGGTAAAGCGCGTGACGATCGGACGTCTATATCCTATAGCTCCCATAGGAACAATAGGGTAAATCGGTCCAAATTTGATGTTTTTCAGAATATTTCGCGATGTGTAAAAGCTATTGCTGTAAATTTTTTCAAATCGTATTTTTTTATGCATTCCTTCATCAAGGTAAAAGCGCGTGCTGATCAGACGTCTATATCCTATAGCTCCCATAGGAACAATACGGTGAAATCGGTCAAAATTTCATGTTTTTTAGAATATTTCGCGCAGTGTATAAGCTATTGACACACATTTTTCCAAGTCTTATTTATTTACGCATACCTTGATCAGCGTAAAAGCGCTTGCCGATTGGACGTCTATATCGTATAGCTTCCGTAGGAAAAATTGTTAAAGGCTGCGAAAATATCCCTTTTTCCCTATTTGTATATGACAATTTTGCAGTATAAAAGCTATTGGCATGAAACTATGCAATTTATCTAATTTATTTATGTACACCTTGCTCAGGGTAAAAGTTGCTGCCAATCAGACAAGTACATACTACATCCGCTATTTAAAAATTAAATTAATTACGTATAGCTAATCTTTTTTATACCCTTGCAGAGGGTATTATTATTTTGGTCAGAAGTTTGTAACGCAGTGAAGGAGACGTTTCCGACCCCATAAAGTATATATATTCTTGATCAGGATCAATAGGGGAGTCGATATAGCCATGTCCGTCTGTCCGTCTGTCCGTCTGTTTCAATACCGTTTGCGAGCTCAGTTTAAAAGCTAGCGATCTGAAACTTTCACAATCGTCCTAAAACATGTGTACGCAGATCAAGTTTGAAAATCGCCCCGATCGGACGTCTATATCCTATAGCTCCCATAGGAACAATTGGATATATCTTGCAAGAATTTATGATATTTCGCGCAGTGTAAAAGCTATTGACATTAATCTTTACAAATCGTATTTTTTTATGCATACCTTGATCAGGGTAAAAGCGCGTGGCGATCGGACGTCTATATCCTATAGCTCCCATAGGAACAATAGGGTAAAATCGGTTAAAATTTAATGATTTTTAGGATATTTCGCGCAGTGTAAAAGCTATTGACATAAATCTTTCCAAATCTTATTTTTTATGCGTACCTTGATCAGGGTAAAAGCGCGTGGCGATCGGACGTCTATATCCTATAGCTCCCATAGGAACAATAGGGTAAAATCGGACCAAATTTGATGTTTTTCAGAATATTTCGCGATGTGTAAAAGCTATTGCTGTACATTTTTTCAAATCGTATTTTTTTATGCATTCATTCATCAAGGTAAAAGCGCGTGAAATCGGTCAAAATTTCATGTTTTTTAGAATATTTCGCGCAGTGTATAAGCTATTGACACACATTTTTCCAAGTCTTATTTATTTACGCATACCTTGATCAGCGTAAAAGCGCTTGCCGATTGGACGTCTATATCGTATAGCTTCCGTAGGAAAAATTGTTAAAGGCTGCGAAAATATCCCTTTTTCGCTATTTGTATATGACAATTTTGCAGTATAAAAGCTATTGGCATGAAACTATGCAATTTATCTAATTTATTTATGTACACCTTGCTCAGGGTAAAAGTTGCTGCCAATCAGACAAGTACATACTACATCCGCTATTTAAAAATTAAATTAATTACGTATAGCTAATCTTTTTTTATACCCTTGCAGAGGGTATTATAATTTTGGTCAGAAGTTTGTAACGCAGTGAAGGAGACGTTTCCGACCCCATAAAGTATATATATTCTTGATCAGGATCAATAGGGGAGTCGATATAGCCATGTCCGTCTGTCCGTCTGTCCGTCTGTCCGTCTGTCCGTCTGTCCGTCTGTTTCAATACCGTTTGCGAGCTCAGTTTAAAAGCTAGCGATCTGAAACTTTCACAATCGTCCTAAAACATGTGTACGCAGATCAAGTTTGAAAATCGCCCCGATCGGACGTCTATATCCTATAGCTCCCATAGGAACAATTGGATATATCTTGCAAGAATTTATGATATTTCGCGCAGTGTAAAAGCTATTGACATTAATCTTTACAAATCGTATTTTTTTATGCATACCTTGATCAGGGTAAAAGCGCGTGGCGATCGGACGTCTATATCCTATAGCTCCCATAGGAACAATAGGGTAAAATCGGTTAAAATTTAATGATTTTTAGGATATTTCGCGCAGTGTAAAAGCTATTGACATAAATCTTTCCAAATCTTATTTTTTATGCGTACCTTGATCAGGGTAAAAGCGCGTGGCGATCGGACGTCTATATCCTATAGCTCCCATAGGAACAATAGGGTAAAATCGGTCCAAATTTGATGTTTTTCAGAATATTTCGCGATGTGTAAAAGCTATTGCTGTACATTTTTTCAAATCGTATTTTTTTATGCATTCATTCATCAAGGTAAAAGCGCGTGCTGATCGGACGTCTATATCCTATAGCTCCCATAGGAACAATACGGTGAAATCGGTCAAAATTTCATGTTTTTTAGAATATTTCGCGCAGTGTATAAGCTATTGACACACATTTTCCAAGTCTTATTTATTTACGCATACCTTGATCAGCGTAAAAGCGCTTGCCGATTGGACGTCTATATCGTATAGCTTCCGTAGGAAAAATTGTTAAAGGCTGCGAAAATATCCCTTTTTTCCCTATTTGTATATGACAATTTTGCAGTATAAAAGCTATTGGCATGAAACTATGCAATTTATCTAATTTATTTATGTACACCTTGCTCAGGGTAAAAGTTGCTGCCAATCAGACAAGTACATACTACATCCGCTATTTAAAAATTAAATTAATTACGTATAGCTAATCTTTTTATACCCTTGCAGAGGGTATTATAATTTTGGTCAGAAGTTTGTAACGCAGTGAAGGAGACGTTTCCGACCCTATAAAGTATATATATTCTTGATCAGGATCACCTCCTGAGTCGATATAGCCATGTCCGTCTGTCCGTCTGTCCGTCTGTCCGTCTGTTTCAATACCGTTTGCGAGCTCAGTTTAAAAGCTAGCGATCTGAAACTTTCACACTCGTCCTAAAACATGTGTACGCAGATCAAGTTTGAAAATCGCCCCGATCGGACGTCTATATCCTATAGCTCCCATAGGAACAATCGGATATATCTTGCCAGAATTGATGATATTTCGCGCAGTGTAAAAGCTTTTGACATGAATCTTTCCAAATCGTATTTTTTTATGCATACCTTGATCAGGGTAAAAGCGCGTGGCGATCGGACGTCTATATCCTATAGCTCCCATAGGAACAATAGGGTAAAATCGGTCCAAATTTGATGTTTTTCAGAATATTTCGCGCTGTGTAAAAGCTATTGCTATAAATTTTTTCAAATCGTATTTTTTATGCATTCCTTCATCAAGGTAAAAGCGCGTGCTGATCGGACGTCTATATCCTATAGCTCCCATAGGAACAATCGGATATAACTTTCAAGAATGGAAGATATTTCGCGCAGTGTAAAAGCATTTAACATAAATCTTTCCAAATCTTATTTTTTATGCATACCTTGATCAGGGTAAAAGCGCTTGGCGATCGGACGTCTATATCCTATAGCTCCCATAGGAACAATTCGGTGAAATCGGTCCAAATTTGTTGGTTTTCTGAATTTTCACGTAGTGTGTAAGCTACTGACATAAATTTTTCCAAGTCTTATTTATTTACGCATATCTTGATTAGGGTAAAAGCGCTTGCCGATCGGACGTCTATTTCTTATAGCTTCCGTAGGAAAAATAGTTAAAGGCTGCGAAAGTATCCCTTTTTTTCTATTTTATATGACATTTTTGCAGTATAAAAGCAATTGACATCAAACGACGCAAATCTAGTTTATTTATGTATACCTTATTCCTATCGCTACTTTTTTCAGTTTTAGCAATTTCGGCAAAGTCTGCAAGGGTATTAAAACTTCGGCTTGCCGAAGTTAGCTTCCGTCCTCGTTATATATAAATATATTATAAAATTGTAAGTTTGAGCTGTACCAGAAGACGGCCCAAATTAGAACATTTTTTTTTGAAAAGCAGGAAAAAAAATTTGTAACCATAAGAAAAAAAACACTTATAATTAAAATATAATAACGTACAACCAATTTTTTTAAGTAGTTGTGTTTTTTTGAGCTGTAAAAGAAGATGGCTTAAAAGATTATAAAAGAAAAAGTAGTATAACATATTAAATAAAATAAAAGAAATGCAAATATATGTTTGAAAAATTAATATTTTCAAAATAAAAACGGTAAAAAATGTAAAATCAGTAACCAGAATTTAGAAATTAAAAAAAAAATAAAACTTTAACATTTAAAAAAAAATTAAATTACAAAATTAGTATTTTCTACTTCTTTTTCCCCCGATGCAAGATTAAAATTACAATGCGTTGGTTTTGCTCAGACGACACCCAGTCTACGGGAAATAAGGCAAGTGTTGGGCAATAGGCAATAGTTCAAGTAGTTGACCATATGGATGCTATTAAGTCAATGTGGATACTACTTTTGATCCTGACAATTAGTAGCGTTGCTCAATTCGTACATTTTAAACATAATAAAATAATTAAAAAACGTTATATTAGCAGAGTATACGACTTGGACAAGGTCTAAAATCATTTAGCCTTTTAGTCGTACCAGACTGTAAACACAAAGACTAATAAAAAAAATCTATACATTTACAAATCTGTTCTTTATTATGGATACAAACAGATGTATAAAAAAAACACCCATGTTTGATTATAGAGTAAGATCTATCCTCGAAAAACATAGGAAACCCATCTCAGTGTACGAACTAGAAATTGAATATATGGAGAAATTCAATCTAAGTAATTCCCCATTAATACATTGCAATAATACACAAAAAAGCTATAGTATTATCAACAATATAATACTGTAAGGTTTTTTCTGTCATTGATAAAAATTCATTGCTTGGCAATGTAATAATATTTAAAATTATTCTCTGATAGCTGGGGCGTCGTAGAGTGCTCGTCTATCGAAGGCAGCTTCGTCGGGCGTTGCGGCTGTTGCACGTAGCCGGTTGGCAAGCTGTGGAAGAGATTTGGAAACACTCGACGTTCGCGAAGCGCGAGAGAAATGAAAAACCCGGTGAACTTTTCGGGAATAGAATGTTCTCAGGATCTCGAAAAGGAAGACGGTCTCGGCTTTTGTGGTGGTCCGAAGGAAATTGTCCTCACAAATCACGTCGGATTCTTTTGCCACCTTTACTGGCAGATCCTCCACCTCCCAGAATTTGGTGAGGAGTTTATCGAGGGACGCTTCATACGTGTGTGCAACTTGCGTGGAAAAGGATGATATTTGATCATGCCTCGGAGCGGGTACTGGTCCTGTTAGAATCCAGCCGAAAATGGTATCTTGACCAAGAAGCGAGCCACAGATGTTCGCTCGGGTACCGCTTATTAGAATGGATGGAAGTATATCGCCCCCGATTAGAAGATCTATTTGTGCGCTCTCATAAAACTTTGGATCAGCTAGCGGAAGTTCGGGAAGATATGTTGCGGAAGCGGACATGAAGGAAGATTTCCGGCTATTTGTGGAAGCACGTAGGCAGTGATTCTTAACTGCAAACTAGGCCGGGTCGGAGAATGGATCGTGAATTGACAGATCTTTTTGCTTTCAGCGGAGATCGTTTGATTAAGTCCTGAGACCTGTGCTTGGATAACCTGGAACGGCAGTTTAATCAGGTTGAAAAGGCGCTCAGTGATGAAGGTCGCCTCAGATCCGGAGTCTATTAAGGCTCGCGCTTGGAAATTGGAACCTCGATGGCATATATTAATTATAGCGGTGCCTAGGAGGACTGACCTAGAGCCTGCCGTAAAATAATTCTGAAGCGTTGACTGCGTGCCACTGCCAGCCGAGGGACCGAGAGTATTTGGTCTGGATCTGGGCGTTGAATTTGCGCGCGCTGGGGATGGGCTGCTTCGGTGTAGGAGGGTGTGATGGCGGGCGCGGCACGTGAAGCAGTTATCTGCGCTTTCGCAGTCGCGCAACTGATGTGTCCGCGCAAAGCAGTTTAAACACAGCTGTTTTCTTTTTATATATGCGATGTGTTGGTCGACCGTCATCTGGAGTTTTTTGGCGCATGTGCGTACAGGATGGTTCTCTCTATTACGGAGATCGCACCCTCTAGATTGCCTAGGTGCTACCCTTGTCTCATATGAATTTATTCTTCGAGACGTCGAGTTGGAAGAGGATGCTCCGGGCCGAGTCTGACTAGAACCTGATGGTCGATCATCATCTATGGCTTCTAGTGTCCTGTGACGCTCCGTTAGGAAAACGTTCAGCTCGTGCCACGTAGGGATCTCGGCTCTGTTATGAAGGGACTGCTCCCCTGGGAAAGGGTAAGCTTTGGGAGTTTGGACGTTTCGACCTAAATACCGGACATTTCTAATGCAGTAAGGCAACCCTGGATGGTACTTTGAAGTTCTTTCACAGCTGACCCAGACTCCTGTGTGACGGACGGTACATTGAAGAGTATCTTTAATTGACTGTTTACTAACAATCGCATGTTTTCGAAACGCTCAGTGAGGTTATCCCACGCTGATCGAAAGCCATCATTAGTAAGGGGTGAATTTGAAACTACATTGTGAGCGTCGCCACTCGTTTTAGCATTAAGGTGGAATAATTTTTCGACTGGAGTGAGTCTGGGATTGTTGATATAAAATGCGGTGAATAGATCCCAAAAAGTTGGCCAACGAAGATAATCGCCGGTAAAACCTCGGTATCGCTCGACGGAAGCCGGCAGCCCGACGGAATGTATGTCTGAGAAGGATCAGCTGGCGTTGGGGAAGGTTGCGAAGTTTGCGCTATCATATTTGCTATCTGGGCGCCGCACCTTTCGTACGCGCTGTAGCAATAACCGTACTTAGCCTTGAGGACTGGCAAGCTGTCAGCTGCACCTTCTCTGGCTGCTACAAGGCACGCGGTACATGCATCGTACTCTTTTTTGATGCGGACCCACACCTCTCGGATTTCGTCTCGGCGAATATTGAGGACGGATAACGTAGGAGGGACCGCCGAGGGAATATTTATTTGCGATTCCAATTCGGGCAGTCGATCCGAGACTTCAATAAACTGGCTCATAGCGAGGTCGACAGCCGTTGCAACCATTTTTGTGCTGGCTCGCGTTATTCTATCGATGGGAGAAGGAGCCTTTTTGAGAGGACCTTTTGGGAGGTGGCGTCTTTACCTTTTTAGGTGTGGGCGTCCTTACAGTGATTTTTGGTATTTTCGGTGATGGAACAGGGGATAGTTTGTTAGAACTTTCCCTGGACATACCAAACTAGGATGCTGTTAGGATGGAATGTGCGCGCTGATATTTCGGACAAAAATCAGAGAAACAATTACGGACCCACTTATGGACCGGTGGAAATAGGGTATAGACCAGCTAAAATAGTCGATATGCGTGGCTGAATTATTGTAAAAACATTCCCCAGGCTTTTGGTGGAACGATGGTGAAAGAATGGAAAAAATACCAAAAAATACTACAAAAAAAAAAAAAATACTGTACTTGATGAGGTATTTGTCGTTTAGTATTTTATAGGGGGTGGTTGGCCGAATTAGGATGGGATTGGAAAGCCCCGGCAGTGTATGGAGATTATTTTGTTTTTTTTTCATTTTAATAATATTCGGAGACAAACAAAAAAATACCTTGCAGTGGTATGCGGGTGGTATTTATTCCCAATTTTTCTTTTTTATCCCCAAAAGAAAAAAATCGAGTATCGATATATAATAAATTAATAAATTGATTCCAATAGTTTCGCGATGGCGACAGTATTTTATATTTCTTTTTTTTTGGAACTGGTACTGCAATTCGCGTGTATGTGTGGATGCATGGATGGATAGTGCGCAAAATATGTAAATAAGAAAAAAAACACTGAGACACAAAAGTTATTTCACGTCGGCTTTTGGAATTTATTTAATATATATTTATTGGATGGCCGACGGAAATACTTGAACTTTCGGAATGTAGAAAAATATGTATAAATATATGTATGGAATATATGTAATATGGATGTAATATATGTAATCAATATGGCAGAAAATTTTATTGTAAATTTTGCCGGCGGGTATGTGTTGTAAATTTTCGATTTATTGTGGACTGTATTTGGATTTTTAATAATGTAAGCAAATATTGTCACAGCGGATGTACAATAAAAAATTAATATCAAAAAATATTTGTGGGCCGAAATCGGCGGAACACTTAATTTTTTGTTTCCCTTTTTGTGGAAAATTAATTTGAACTCAATTTTGAAATTAATTTATTTTTCACTGTTCACTGAATTTTTTTAAATTAATTTAATTTTCACTGTACGCTTGACTTTTTATTTGCACACTTTAATTTGGATTTATATTTTTATTTTCTTCGATTTGATGTTGGATGTGTATTTAATGTAGGTACGGCCAAATGCGAATATGAAACTTGTTCATCAATATGCACACGAAAAGGATTTGGAAAATAGGCAATATGGCCCCACGTTAAAAGAGAACGAAGAAATAAAAGACGGAATTGAAATTGTAATTTACTAACTGCCGTCGTTGGATTAAATCGGACTTGGTATTAGACAAATCGTACAGAAATTAACGAATTATGTTTTTCGGATGGCTGACTGTCGACCGGCAGTTAATAAAAAATTAATAAAATGGCACAAATCCGGCTAGAGGGACCAAAAAATGAATAGCTGGGGCGTCGTAGAGTGCTCGTATAATAATATAATAATAGCGGGCACTTTAAGAGAGGGGAGAGCGGCCTAAAGAATTCTAAAATAAATCCTAATGGATTGGAAAACTATTTCTGATAAATTAAAAGAAATAAGAACAAATTTCGACAATTCATACAAATGTCTTTTGCAAAACCGGAATGTTCAGGGAACAACCATACAAAAACACGCTAAGGTTCTAGTAGACAGTATAATAGTATAATAACTACAATAATTTTGACAATAACTATAATAACCGAGGCCGAGGAAATTATCGAGGTCGAAACCGCGGTAATAGAGGCCAACAAGACAACAACACAAACTACACCAATCAAAATGACAGAAATAACATTCATATAGTTCCTCATAACTTTTCAATACCGGTAGACGGAATAATTGGAATAGACTTCATAAAGAAATTTAATTGTATAATGGACTTCAATCAAGATTATGATCATTTCATTTTAAGACCAGATAATTTAAAATTTTCGATTAAAATTCCAATCCTTCATAACATAGCATAACGTAATAATTATACTAGCTCGCTCCTAACTAATTAGAAAAATAAATTTAACCAAAAACAAGACAGGAAAGCTAACTTTGGGGTGAGCCGAAGTTGATATACCCTTGCAGAATACTCTGTAAATTATATTCTCCAAAATTATTCATATGATGCATTCTTAATACTCATAAACTTCCTAACTTAAAAAACACCAAAGTTATGGCATTTCCAATCGTTCAGTTGTATGGCAGCTATGGGATATAGTCGGCCGTTCCGACATATATACGCGTGCAAAGGAAAGAAAGGTGTGTGCAAAGTTTCAATTCGATATCTTTAAAACTGAGAGACTAGTTTGCGTAGAAACACACATACGGACAGACGGACATGCTTATATCAACTCAGGAGGTGATCCTGATCAAGAATATATATACTTTATAGGGTCGGAGATGTCTCCTTTACTGCGTTGCACACTTTTGACCAAAATTTTAATACCCTCTGCAAGTTTGTAACAATAAAAACCTCCTAATACCAAATCAAGAAATTGAAGATGGTATATTCATAGGAAATACAATTTCAGATCCCCAAACCACATTTGTCCGAATTTTAAACACTACAAATGAGAACAAAATAGTAAACCTTAGGAACATTAAACACGAATATATTGACAATAATATTGTCAACGAAAAAATCATTTATAAGCTAAAACAAAATTTTCCGAATCAATATTAAAATGTCTTAACAAATCTTTGTTCAAAATATAGAGACATATTCGGTCTTGAAACCGCATCGATATCTACTAATAATTCTACAAGCAAAAATTAAGAGTAAAAGATGATGAACCCGTGTATAAAAATAACTATAGAAGCCCACAATGTCATAAAGAGGAAATTACTAAGGAAGTGGACAAACTTATAAAAGATAAAATTGTAGAGCCTTCAGTATCAGAATATAATAGCCCTCTGTTACTTGTTGCAAAAAAAATCGTTGCCGGACTCAAAGCAGAAAAGATGGCGTTTAGTAATTGATTATCGTCAAATTAATAAAAATCTTTAAGCAGTTAAATTTCCACTACCTAAAATCGATGATATACTCGATTAATTGGGCCGAGCAAAGTATTTCTCTTGTTTAGATCTTATGTCCGGATTCCCCCAAATTGAGGAATCATCCAGAAATATAACTTAATTTTCAACGAGCAATGGCTCTTATCGTTTTTTTCAGCGTATGATGACAATCGCATTTTTTGGAGCCATCCCAGGCATTCCTCTACATGGACCACCTAATAGTTATAGGATGTTCTTAAAATCATATGCTCAAAAACTTAACAAACGTCTTTGTCCTTTGCAGAAAAAATAATCTTAAACTACATACGGAGAATTACTCATTTTTCATGCATGAAGTGACCTTTCTTGCCTTATAATGCTAGATGACAAAAAATATGAAGTCATTGAAAAATACCAAGTCCCCACGGCGCTGATAGCGCTCGCAAATTTATAGCACTTTACAATTATTATCGTCGATTCATTAAAAACTTTGCAGTTTATTCCCGTCACATAACTAAATTATTCAAAAAAGTTGTTAAATTTGAATGGACACCAGAGTGCCAAAATGCTTTTGATTACTTAAAAAAAAATTAATGAGTCCAACATTACTTCATTACCCCGATTTTTCTAAAGAATTTTGCATTATCACGGACGCAAGTAAACAAGCACAAGAACATAATGGCCTTCAGCTTCCTTTATCTTAAGCATCGAGATCACTTACTAAAGGAGAATCCAATAAAAACACAACGGAACAAGAATTATTAGCCATACATTGGGCAATTAAGCATTTTAGACCTTACGTTTATGGGCGACATTTCCTAGTTAGAACAGACCATTAACATTCCTCTTTTCTATGGTTAATCCAAACGCTAAGTTAACAAGAATGAGACTAGATTTGGAAGAATACGAATTTACAGTTGAGTATCTTAAGGGAAAGGACAATTACTGTTGGGCCACTATTGAATCTTGAGAAAAACAGGAATGTAATTTTGAAGTATTAATCTGTCTTGAAGTTTATGGATCTAATTTGTTAACCTGAGCTGCGCTCTCAGTGGTAAAGCTTAAGTTCACGCTCTCATGTAATTCACCACACTGGCCACGAAGGCTATTATCCACCGTAGGAATAAAGAGTTCAATTTTGGTACTGCGACAAGACGGTTGGATTTGCTTCATTAACTTAACTATCCCCCCGACTCCCTACAGACTCATGTGGGTCAGGAAAACGCTCCTGTTCATCGAACATTTTGGCGAACAACGTGGGGCAGGATAGTTCATTTAAAAAATTAAAAAATTAAAAAATCCTTAGTGTTCAAGTCAACCTGATCGCCCGAAGTTAATTCCGTAAGCCGCGCATTGTTACGTTACGATTCGCGCTATTTCATATGTGATGCGCTGCTCAACGTTCACCTAACGACACACGCACACTTGCATCCGTAGACACGGCAGTACACCCCCTACACCATCGTTGGAATGCGCGGGTTGCTCAGAAGATCTGGATTACGCTACGCTGTTTCCAGTCAGCTACGCCACCTATATTCTCGATTGCGGAGCCGAATCTCCATCGCCCCGTCGACATTTCTAACCTGGAACTACGTTACGTTGCTAGACTACGTTACGCCACAACGGTAAGGTTACGTCATCAGTGCCAACGCTGCCAGAGCGCTCACTCCAATCGCTGAGTCTCTTTTGCTCTCATTCCGCCGTCACTGCAGTGCTTTTGGTTTTAACCTGCAAGTCCACTGTACACGCGTACAGTCACCACGAGTGCCAATAGCAGTCACCGCGCAACGCATCAACCTGGAACTGGTTCATTGCGGAACCAGAGCGTTGCCAGATATTGAACTACACAAGTTGGCAGCATACGTCTATAACCACACACCAGAAGCTCTAATTTATAATTACATACACTTTACAAGGGCTTATTGTAAGTGAATCACAATAACCATGTGTCCCACACCGCTAGACGTATTAAAACAAAAGCGATCTAACATACGCAGGAGCATTTCCCGCATTGGAGCAGCAGTCGCCAAGACATAGAAGGTTGAGAAGCCAAATGCCGCGCTGACGCCAGCCGAACTCACGAGTCGGTTAACTATTTTGGAGGACTACTTCAAACAAATCATGGCCGTCCAAACCGAAATCGAGGCACTCGACTCAACCGAGGAACAGCTAAACTACAGGGCCGAGCTGGAAGATCTGTTCATCGCTACAAAAGTGACCATAAAGGATCAGCTTGGAGACGACGTGCACAATTCTACGCCGCTCGACCAAGACACGCTACTCGACCAACATCGTCTCTTAAGCTGCCAACTCTTGCGCTCCCGACCTTTGCTGGCGAGTACGCGGAATACAGAAATTTTATTACTACGTTCCTGCAAGTTGTAGATCAGCAGGAAGCGCTATCGTCGATCGAGAAAATTAATCACCTCATAAACTGTCTCAGAGGCGCCGCCTTAGAAACGACCAAGGCGTTTCAAGTCACTCCAGAGAATTACAGCAAGGCCTTACTTCGCCTAAAGAGCAGGTACGATAACCACATATAACAACATAGCGTCACTCTTCAAATTGCCAACTGTGACCACCGAAAATAGTGTACAGTTGCGCAGACTGGTTGACAACGCATCAGCGTTGTTTAACTCGTTGCGATCTTTAGGATCCGAAGCGCAGATAGCTCAAACGATGTTGATTGCTATTGTCATGGAAAAGGTAGATAAGAGAACCCGGCAGCTCTGAAACGAATCTCTCACGTTCGCAGCACTACCCTCTTGGAATGCCTGCCTCTCCTTGATTGAGCGGCACTGCCAACACTTGGAGTCCTCAATACATCACATCAGCAATACGAATACGGCTCAAAATACATCCGGCAGAACGCGACAACCGCAATCTCCACGCATTGGCCACAGCTTTACGTGCTCCACGCAAGCGTGTTCTATATGCTCTGGCAGGGATCATCGGATTTTTAGATGTTCGCGACTGCAAAACATGACGCCTGCCCAACGTCTAGAAGCTGTCCGGATAAAATCGCTGTGCACAAACTGCTTTGGAAAGGCTCATCATCCATCAAATTGTCCATCTTCAAATAGGTGCAGAATGTGTTCACGGCTGCATCACACTATGCTTCACTTCGATCCGTCAGGACAGGAATCCAGGAGTCCTAGGCAGCCAAGTCCGACTAACGCACCACCTCAGCACCATGTCGCTGAGGCCGTCGCTCACGCACATGTAGATACCCACCACGACCAAATCATTCTGGCTACAGCCATAATAATAATGCAGAATGCTGTGGGCAACTACGTACCAGGACGTGCACTACTGGACTCTTGCTCCCAAGTTAACTTCATGTCCGAAGACTTCGCTCAACAACTTCGTTTGCCCCGAAGCAAGGGACATATAGACATTCGAAGCATTGGCGATTCTTTCACCCGCATCAAGCATCGCATTTCGACCGTTGTAAAGTCACGATTCGGTGAAGCAGAGTTACCCGTCGAATGCTGTAAAACCTCGAGAATCGTCTATCAACCCCATGCAGAAATCGACATTTCATCATGGAACCTCCCAGACAACGCTCCACTGGCTGATGAGAGATTTTATCAGTCTCGTCATATCGACCTTCTTCTTGGCACAGAAACGTTCTTCACCGCTTTGTCTCTTGGCCAAATCAAGTTGGGTCCCCATCTCCCTATGTTGCAAAAGACGATCTTTGGATGGGTAGTATCAGGGCGTACTGGCAATCAAGACCATGCCGCCCAAGCCCACAATTTCCTTTCATCAGAGGATTCAATAAACCTGAACTTGGAGCGCCATTAACACTTACACCACCGCAAGCTAAATGCGAATCGATCTTCCAAAAATCTGTCTGTCAATTAGCGGATGGAAGACTGATGGTTCAACTGCCCTTCAAGGATGACCCCAATCTGTTGGGGAGGTCTCTTGAAACAGCACCGCTAAGATATGCAGCGCTTGGGTCACATGGAATTAGTAACCAGCCCACTCCTCAACGAACCCCACTACTAAATACCACACCACTGCGTGTTTAAACTCAACAGCACGTCAACGAAACTAAGGGTAGTCTTTGACGCCTCGTGCCCAACAAGCACCTACATTAGGGACGACATCCTTCTAGTTGGACCCACGATTCTACCAGACTTGTTTACAATCTTACTAAGGTTCCGGACTCATCGTTATGTACTAACTGCTGACGTCGTCAAGATGTACCGGCAGGTATTAATTGATCCATCGCATCGTAAATTTCAGTACATCTTATGGAGAAGCTCCAACGACCAGGAGATTCGCACATACCACCTGAACACCGTTACTTACGGCATCGCATCAGCGCCGTATCTAGCAATTCGCGGCCTGTCTTACCTCGCCGATCAACATGCAAATTCACATCAAATTGGAGCAGATGCCATAAAATCGTGTTTTTATGTGGATGCCTTTCTCGGTGGAGCAAATAAGCTAGATCAATTGAACCAGATTCAAACCGAAGTCATCGCCATCCTCACGGCCGGCAAGATGGAACTGGCAAAATGGCACTCCAACCATCAGGATTTCGTCAATGATACAACGATCTAGGAGCTGAATCTCGACGACTACGCCACGACAAGCACATTGGGACTGAAGTGCGACCAACGAGAAAACATCTTCAAATTCTCATTCAACTGCAGCACACCTCCGGAAAGTATTACAAAGCGAACCATTCTCTCGGTGGCCCCATCCCTCTTCGATCCGATGGGACTTGTCTCGCCAGTTATTATGGTGGCAAAAATTCTTCTACAGGAAATTTGGCTTCTTAGATTGGAGTGGGATGAATCAGTGCCAATGACACTCCAACAAGCGTGGCTATCGTTCGTGTCGTCGCTACAGCATTTGGACTCTCTGCTCATCCCACGTTTCTGCCTGCAGCCCCATTCAGATGAGCTCCAACTTCACGGCTTCAGCGATGCTTTAATAAGAGTGTATGGATGTTGCATCTACGCAAGAACAAGGCGTGCCGATGGCCACGTCGAAGTTCATCTAATCGTCTCAAAGTCGCGTGTGGCACCAACGAAGAAGAAGACGCTGCCGCAGCTTGAGCTCTGTGGAGCGCATCTTCTAGCACGCATCTTTCTAGTACAACCAGATAAAGGCAGCTCTTCTACAACACACGCCCGAGACTCTTCTGTGGACAGATTCACAGCTGGTGTTGCATTGGATTCGACAACATTCTGCGACACTTTCTACGTTTGTCGGCAACCGGATACCCGATATCCAAGAATTCACTCTAGACTGTAACTGGAGGTTCGTTCCGACACGGCACAACCCAGCTGACATGATCTCCAGAGGATGCAACCTTTCAGAACTCACCAACTCAACATGGTTCCACTGACCTACATTTCTATCAAATTTGCCGACATTATGGCCGCCTAATGTACAAGTTAACTAAGTTAACCGGGCGACGGCAATGACCAATCGTCCGAAGGCTCCCTCCGGCCAAATTGCTGACACAGCGTCTGGCCGGAAGATCGTCATAGCCGGCAAAGACTACCCATTGGAGTGGCCGCTATAAGTCTCTTTTGTTAGCTTTAAGTTTCAGTTTAGATTTGACTTTATATGAATAAAGAGCTGTCGCTCCTACAAATTATACTCCGACAACCGTCGTTAAATTCTTATCACTGAAAAACTGTCGGAGTCCCTAGGCCAGCAGGTAAAGAAGGGCAGTCACCCTTCCAACGTAATCTTCGTAATTCATCTTGGAGAATTCTTCGGCCAGCCGGCCAACTACCACAGCGGCGGACCTTGCCACCCGCACCCCCCTGGATAAGCTGCAACTGAGAGGGACCACCCGTGGAATATTTAAATAATTAATTGGCGCTCAACGCAAAAGTACCCACAGCGGTATAATAGGGATCATGTACGTGAGCACCTCAGTCCTTATACTTCCCGGCATCTGCATTTGTGTGTAACTTATAATAAATAAAACATATAAATCGCGGCCAGAATATTCCTCTGCATCTCGAATAAATAAAACAAGTAAATCACTGCCAGAATATTTTCTGCAGCTCCGCTTCCATAATTTGGTGTTAATTTAATAGTTAAATACAATATTAATAAACATACACATTATTTGATGACATTGTCGAATTTTAAATTGTGGAATTATATGCGTTATAATTATATTTGTTTCTGTGTGTTGTTTGCATTTTTAATTGCTAAAAATATAAATATATTAGATATATTGAAATCTTAGTAATGAACATATACATTACGGCCGCTGGGAAATAAATAAATTGTTAATTTATTTAAATAATTTTATTGGCAACAGAGCTGTCTCATCGAATTGTGGGCATTTAATTTAGCCCTTTTGTGTCGTTGTGTTTTTTTGTTTATACTTAAAATTCTCTGTATTAGCTTTGCAACAATCTTGGGTTTTTTTTTTGTTTTTTTACTGCTTCCCCGCTCTGCGCCGGTACGCGAACCCGGCACCGCGCATTCACATTTCGACTCTGTTAGCTTCGCTTCTTTGTTTACCTTAGCGGCAGCCCAGCTGCCACGGCCCCTTTGCTGTACAATTTTGTTTATGTAAAGCTGCTTAGGCATGCAACTCTTGGTAGATGGAATTTAACATTGCCGTCCATGTCATTTCTAAATTATAGGGATACCAAACAGAATAGCGACTCAGAGTCAGACTCTGAGAGACTTCTAATTACTTCTACACCGAGGGAGGCGGCTACCAGTGCCGCTCCCAATACAAACATGTCCATAAACGCGGATCAGCTCCAGGCTGTCATCCAGGCGGCTATCGCCAACGCCCTGATAGAAAAGGCCGGCGAGGACCAGCGCAGGGAGAATGAAATGCGCCAAACTATAGAGAACTTAGCTAGGCAGGTGGCAGAGGCGCGGATATCACCCGCCCAGATGGAAACCCCCCAGATTAAGGCTTATGAACCCATTGATATCACAGGCAATGTTCAATGCAACGAGCCCTTAGACGCCGTTAAATGCCTTTCCGAATTTACGGGGGCACAGGAGACATATGTCTCTTGGCGACAAGCGGCAGTAGCTGCATATTATATATTTAGAAATTATGTAAATAGCTCACGCCATTACCAGGCGGTAATTATTATTAGGAGCAAAATTAGGGGCCCTGCTGATGCCGTGCTATCTTCGTTTGGCACTGTATTGAATTTTGATGCGATTATAAATCGCCTCAGGCAGGGAAATCTCTCTCGCTACAATATTATGATGAGGTCGAGAAAAAATTGATCCTCCTCACAAACAAAGCCACCATGTCGCACGACGCCTCGGCGGCAAGGGTCCTATGCGAAAAATTCCGGGATGTTGCCCTTCGAGTATTCATCTCGGGATTAAAACGCAGCCTCACAGATGTCCTCTTCTCGGCAAAGCCGAAGGACATGCCAACAGCGCTTGCTTTGGCCCAAGAGGTGGAGGCAAGCCACGAGAGGTATTCCTTCGCGGCTTCGTTTGCAAGAAGCCAGGAGGATAAAGAAAAGAAACAATATCAAAAGACGCAGGAGCGCCAACAGGCCACTCCTTAAAACAATTTCCAAACAGCTGCTAGCAAGAATCCGTATTTTACAAAGCAGCACAAAGTTCAAGTCCACTCTGCTCCACGCGGTGATAGGCCTCATGAGAATACTCCCGAGCCCATGGACATCGACCCTTCGCTGTCCAGGATGTTCAAGCCATCTCAAGCGCCGGCTTACCAAAACAGGAAACCGGCCGTGTCCGATCGATCTGGCCCGCACAAGAGGCAGAGAGTTAACAACATTAACAACACCGCCACAGCCTCAGGCGCGGTCCAGGAAATCAATGACGACGCCATTCATGAATATGATTCAGACGTTATTAATTTTTTAGGGGAAAATCCCTGCTACCCGTCATCAGACGAAGAGTAGCAGGAGTAGATATGAAGCTTTTGGTAGATACGGGCGCATCAAAAAATTCCATCCGTCCATACGAAGGATTGAAAGGCATCCGCCCGGTAGAATCGCCATTTACGATACATTCTTATCCATGGCGTCACCACCATCACTAGGAAGTGCTTTGTCTCCCTATTCAACTTGAAGGTCACGTTCTTCATATTACCAGATTTGTCCTCCTTTGATGCCATAATTGGCCTTGACCTGTTAAAACAGGCAGGGGCATCGCTTTGTCTAGCTTCCGGCCACCTCAAATGGGGCTCCGAAGTAGAACAGTTAGAATTCCAATCGTGCCTCGACTTTAATTTTACCAACATTGATTGCTCGGACGCCCCGCCTCTAGCTAGAGAGGCCTTTATAAAAATGCTCAGCGAACGAAAAAAAGCCTTTGCAAACGCCAACGAGGCCCTACCTTACAACACGTCGGTGGTAGCTACCATCAGGACGGTTAGTGAGGAGCGATACCTGATATCTCTATGATACTAGGGAATTTAGGCAAAGTCTGGCTACCACCAGATCACTCTGGCAGAGCGTGACCGTGAAAAAACTTCCTTTTCCGTTAACGGAGGAAAGTACGAGTTTCGTCGGCTACCGTTTGGTTTGAAGAATGCTGCCAGCATCTTCCAAAGAACCATCGACGACATACTGCGAGAGCAGATTGGCAAATTTTGCTATGTCTATGTTGATGATGTCATCGTCTTCTCAGAAGGCGAAAACGCCCACATACGGCACGTGGATTCGGTTCTTAAGAGCCTGCACGGCGCCAACATGAGGGTATCAACGCAGAAATCGCGTTTTTTTAAGACAAGCGGTAACTTTTTGGGCTTTATTGTCACCAGCAACGGGGCCACAACTGACCCAGAAAAAATTAAGGCCATTCAGAAATTCCCCGAACCCAAAAAATATATTCGAGGTGAGATCGTTCCTTGGCCTGGCCAGTTATTACCGATGCTTCATTAAAGATTTTGCATCAATAGCTAGGCCCATCTCCGATATCCTGAAAGGGGAGCATGGAAGTGTCAGTAGGCACAAATCCAAAAATATCCAGGTGCAATTTAGCGAACAGCAACGGCTTGCTTTCCAAAAGTTGCGTAACATTCTGGCCACAGAGGATGTCATCCTCAGCTACCCTGATTACAAGAAGGCATTCGATCTAACGACGGATGCCTCGGCATTTGGCATTGGCGCGGTACTATCCCAAGAGGGAAGACCCATCACCAAGATATCTAGGACCCTAAAAGACCGAGAAGTTAACTACGCTACTAACGAGCGTGAACTGTTAGCCATAGTCTGGGCACTGGCAAAATTACGCCATTACTTATATGCAGTAAATAATATAAATATCTATACTGACCACCAGCCATCGACATTCGCAGTATCGGAATCCAATCCGTATGCGAAAATGAAACGATGGAAAGCTCGCATCGACGAATCCGGCGCCAAAATGTTTTATAAGCCCGGCAAAAAAAAATCTTGTTGCGGATGCCCTCTCCAGACAGCAACTTAACGTTGTGGAGGCGGAAGAAGCTTATTCGTGTGCGGCCACTATTCACAGTGAAGTGTCGCTCCCACACACCATCGAAACCACGGATAAGCCATTTAATTGCTTTCAGAACCAGATAACTCTGGAGGAAGCACGCTTTCCGTCTAAACGCAGCTTCGTGCTCTTCGGAAACAAGAGACGGCACAACATTGACTTCATATGCAAGGACTCACTGCTTGAGGAGCTCGCGATCTACATACGCTGGCAATGATACAGGATGAATTGGTCCGGCAATTCCCAGCCACCAAATTCTGTCACTGTAAGAACCGTATTACAGATATTTTCGCAGTCGCTGAGAGACGAGAAATCCTCACCACTGAGCATAATAGGGCTCACAGATCTGCACAGGAGAATGTCAAGCAGGTACTTTCGGAATACTATTTCCCGAAAATGACCAAGTTAGCGAATGAAATCGTCACTAACTGCAAGACCTGCGCTAAAGAAAAATATGACAGGCATCCTAAAAACACGAACTCGGCGAAACGCCAGTACCATCGCATGTGGGAGAAATGCTACACATAGACATTTTCTCCACTGATAAGAAATACCTTCTCACATGCATTGACAAATTTTCAAAGTTTGCAATGGTCCAACCAATTCCCTCTAGAACAATAGAGGATCTCAAACCGGGTTTACTACAACTTCTTAACGTCTTCCCTAAAGCCAGAGTCATTTACTGCGACAATGAACCATCATAGAACTCGCACACTATGCGGGCCATGCTGGAAAATCACTTCGGGGTTAGCATTTCAAATGCACCGCCACTCCACAGCGTCTCGAACGGACAAGTGGAGCGATTCCACAGCACTCTGGTGGAGCTTGCCAGATGCCTTAAAATAGACAAAGGCATTAACGACACTGTAGAGTTGATCTTGCTGGCTACGTCTAAGTACAACATTCGGTCATCGATAGGAGACCGTCAGACGTGGTAGTCACACAAGCAAGTGACCCGCATTGCGATATACAGGATAAGATAAGACTTGCCCAAAATAAGTTAAAAAGCAGGGAAAATACCTCCCGACAAAACCGAGTGTTCAATGTCGGCGGCAAAGTCCTAGTGAAATCCAACAGGAGACTAGGCAACAAGCTTTCACCGTTATGCGAAGAAAAACTGTGGAAGCGGACATGGGGCCCAAAGTCCTCATTAAGGGGAGGGTGGTCCACAAAGACAACCTTAGGTAGGCGAGACACAAACATGTTGTCATTCGCTTGATAATTTTTTACTATTTTTTCCATTTTTTATCTCTAGCCACTTGGCATAAGTTTTTGTCCTTTTCATGTTTTATTACCACTATTTGTACTCATAACTCATTTATGCTTTATCTCATATGTTTTGGTGGTGGGCTACCCAAATTTTATAAAATACTACAACAAATCCAAAATTACAGGTTTAAACCCATACCTCTGCTATTCCTTTTTGCCCTGACATCGGCGCACGTCACGGACTACTCGCAAGCCAAATACATTCCCATCATTGATGGATGGAATTTTAGTATGGAAAGAATTCGCATTTTTGAGACACTCAGCGAATCTCTCAGAGTATAGGCGCGTGGTGGAGGAAACCGGTGCCATGATTAACATGTTTCCCCAGTCCCACATGCAAAAGCTTTTGATGGTAGATGTCGCTCACCTGCGTGACCTTCTCGAATCACTGAGCATCCACCATAGGGTAGCCAGGAGTTTAGACTTCTTGGGAGCGGCGTTAAAAGTAGTGGCGGGAACGCCAGACGCGGAGGACCTTGAAAACATTAAACTTACTGAATTTCAACTTATCAATGCAAACAATAGACAGATAAATATTAACAACAAAGTACAGGAACAAATCAATAGTATTACCACCACTGTCAACCAAATTCTGAGGTCGGCTAAAGAATCCCAAGTTGATACGGGACACCTATACGAGATGTTATTATCTCGGAATAGGATGATTGCGATGGAGCTGCAGAATTTATTGCTAGCAATAGCTCTTGCCAAAATTAATATAGTTAGCCCCAGCATATTAGATCAGGCAGACCTGGAAAGTGTGTGGATCGAGGAGCCCACAGATACCCCCATTAGAGATATACTGTCCGTTGCGTCTGTCAAGATATTACAATCCGTTAACATTTTACATTTCATTATTAAATTTCCAAAATTAAGTCAGCATGTGTCAAGATCACAGTTTTTCCCGTGTCACACCATGACACAGTACTCAGGCTGGAGGACAAGGTCATAGCAGATTGCAACGGAGAGATTCACACAGTCAAAAACTGCTCCGTGTCACCTGGAGCCTCATTTTGTCAACTGGCACTGAGAAGATCATGCGCCCCAGAACTCCACGCTAGGGGTATTGCTCACTGCGATATCCAACATAGCGATTTGCACCCTATCACCCACGTAGATGAAGACATTATCATCATAAACGATCGCCCAGCTCGTGTGAGGGTGGACAACGGCACTTATGTCCACTTACGAGGAACTCACCTCATCACCTTCATTGAGAGTGCCATGGTTAACGAAACCCGTTACGTCAATCACGACGTGGCCCGGAAAAGGGTACCAGGAGTGGCTAGCTCGTCTTCCCTGAACATCACTCTAGAGCACAACAGCCTTCCATACCTTCACCGCTTGAGTGAACGTAACTTGGAACATATTAAGCAATTCGGGGAAGATATCAACGGCTATCGTTCACACCAGATAATGCTAATCGCAGGAGCGATCTGCTGCGCGTTGATCTGCGTCGGCCTCACTTATCGGCGAGTCACCCAGGCCAGGAGATCCACGGCCCAACTAAGGGAGGTGATTGCCCAAATAGGGTCGGCCGAGGGCGGCCTTAATTCTGAGGGGGGAGTAGTTAACTAAGTTAACCGGGCGACGGCAATGACCGATTGTCCGAAGGCTCGCTCCGGCCAAATTGCAAAGACTACTCATTGGAGTGGCCGCTATGAGTCTGTTTTTTGTTAGCTTTAAGTTTCAGTTTAGATTTGACTTTATATGAATAAAGAGCTGTCGCTCATACAAATTATACTCCGACAACCGTCGTTAAATTCTTATCACTGAAAAACTGTCTGAGTCCCTAGGCCAGCAGGTAAAGAAGGGCAGTCACCCTTCCAACGTAATCTTCGTAATTCATCTTGGAGAATTCTTCGGCCAGCCGGCCTTCATATTTTCAGAAAAACGCAAATCAGCATTCCTTGCATCGACTTCGCCTTCCAGAAATAGAGTCTTGGAAGCCCTCCACAACAAGGAATCACACCAGTCTGGCCTAAGATTGGTAGCATGGATGCTTCGATTTTGCGACCGATGTCGGGAGAAAAAACCCCTTCACACTTTCCCCACTGGAACTGCGAAGGGGCATGCTTTGCGTCGCATCGAACCTACAACAGCGATATTTCTTTGAGGAAATAACTCTTTGACAAAAAGGCGCGCCGGTTCGTAGCCTTCTTGCAGATCACAGATGGATTCAACCTACTTCTCGTCGGAGGACGATTGGAGCTCGCATCGATCCCAGTCACCCACAAGCATCCCATATTGCTTCCCGCTAAGGATGTTGCTGTCGTCAACTACGTACGTCATCTACACCTGCGGAACTACCACGCTGGTCCAAGGGTCCTGGTGGGACTTATGCGACTGGAGTTTTGGGTCGTGAATGCCCGAGATGTCGCTCGTCTTGTTGTACGCAACTGTGTCCACTGTGTGCGCTACAGGCCTAAGCTGCTGCAACAACTTATGGGCAGCCTCCCAGGATAGACTTCTGCGGGCCGGTTCATACCTATCTACGCGTTCGAGGAAAAGTGCCCGTTAAAAGCTACATCGCAATATTTGTGTGCTTCGCCACAAAGGCGGCGCATATCGAATCGTTTGATTCGTTCTTGGGTGCTCTGAAGCGGATGATCGCCAGACGTGGTCTACCTGCAGACATCTTTTGCGACAATGCGACGAATTTTGTAGGCGCGAGCAAAAAGTTGCAAGACCTGATGGACTTTTTCTTCAGCACCAAGAACCAGCAAGACATTATATCGTACTGTACAAACGAATTTGTAACGTTCCATTTCATACCTCCTAGGGCTCCACACTTTGGCGGCCTCTGGGAGGCTGCCATTAAAAGCGCCAAGAATCTCTTGTGCCGCACGCTCAAGGATGCCCGATTGACCTTCGAGGAGCTCTCAACTGTCGCTGCTAAGACTGAGGCGATCATAAACTCTCGCCCGTTCTCTCCACACTCATCGGATCCTAGCGATTTGGCCGTCTTAACGCCTGGTCATTTCTTAACCGCGGACTCCCTTAAAGCACTCCCAGACTGGCCTGTCAAGGATGATTAGATCAACTGCTCTCAACGATGGAAGCGTGTCAGCGCCATCAAGCAACACATCTGGAGGCGCTGGTCTACGGAGTATCTCCACGAGCTTTAGGCCAAATCAAACTGGACGACTGGATCTTCAAATATTGCAGTCAACGAAATGGTCCTAATCCACGAAGACCATGTCCCTCCTCATCGATGGCTGTTAGGTCGCATCGAAGCAACTATACCAGGTCAGGACAACCACGTCCGAGTTGCGGATTTCCGGACGTCGAAAGGAATTATAAGGCGACCGATTCACAAATTGGCCCGTTTACCAATCAATTTAAAGTAACTAGGTACTTTCAATGGGGCCGGAATGTTGGGCCACTATTAAATCTTGAGAAAAACATGAATGTAATTTTGAAGTATTAATCTGTCTTGAAGTGTATGGATCTAATTTGTTAACCTGAGCTGCGCTCTCAGAAGCTTAATTTCACGCTCTCATGTAATTCACCTCACTGGCCACGAAGGCTATAATCCAACGTAAGAATAAAGAGTTCAATTTTGGTACTGCGACAAGACGGTTGAATTTGCTTCATTAACTTAACTATCCCCCCCAACTCCCTACAGTCTCATGTGGGTCAGGAAAACGCTCCTGTTTCATCAAACTTACTTTGCTGATGCGTTATCTAGAATAACCATCAAAGAACTAAAAAACATGCAAAAGCAAATTTTCAAGACACTACAAGAAATCAGTACAACCAGAATAAACCCTTCGCAGGGAAAAATCAAGCACAGCTGCCTAGGCAGTGTGTTAATAAAGCTTCTAAGCCCAAAATAACAACGACGAAGTAAAGAAAGTAGTGAACTTGCATTTAATTAATTTCAAATGCTATTTTAAACATGGTAAAAAAAAGTTATTGCAAGAATAAATGTTTGCGATCTATATACCAATGGTACATTTGATTTAGGTCAATTTTTCCAAAGGCTTGAAAAAAAAGCCGGTATGTACAAAATCAGCCAACTTAAAATGGCACAGTGTGAAGAAATCTTTGAAAATATTTCAGTTGATTCGTTTAAAAAAAAGAGCAATAAAATATTAAAACAAGAAAGGAAAGCTAACTTCGGGCGGAGCCGAAGTTGAAATACCCTTGCAGAATATTCTGTAAATTATATTCTCCAAAACTATTCATATGATGCGTTCTTAACACTCATAAAAATTCCAACTTCCTAACTTAAAAAAACAAAAAAGTTATGGCATATCCAATCGTTCAGTTATATGGCAGCTGTAGGAAATAGTCGGCCGCTCCTTATGAAATTTGATATGTCGGATTGATTGGCCAAAAATAAAACCAATAGAAAATCCCAACTTCCTAACTTAACAACCAGCAAAGTTATGGCATTTCCGATCAATCAGTTATATGGCGGCTATATGATATAGTCGGCCGATCCCGGCCGTTCCGACTTATATCCTGCGTGCAAAGGAAAGAAGGGTGTGTGCAAAGTTTCAATTCGGTATCGTATTAAAGATACTAGAGACTAGTTCGCGTAGAAACAGACAGACGGACAGACAGACAGACGGACAGACAGACGGACAGACAGACGGACAGACAGACGGACAGACAGACGGACAGACAGACAGACGGACAGACAGACGGACAGACAGACGGTCAGACAGACGGACGGACAAACTGACAGACGGACAGACAGACAGACGGACAGACACACGGACATGCTTATATCAACTCAGGAGGTGATCCTGATCAAGAATAAATATACTTTTTAGGGTCGGAGATATCTCCTTCAATGCGTTGCACACTTTTGACGGACAGACGGGCAGACGGACATGCTTATATCAACTCAGGAGGTGATCCTGATCAAGAAAATACATACTTTATAGGGTAGGAGATGTCTCCTTCAATGCGTTGCACACTTTTGACCAAAATTATAATACCCTCTGCAACGGTATAAAAATTAAGAGTAGCGCTACTCAAGCCAGTGACCATAAAAAGATAAAAAGAAAAAGAAGCTATACTGTCTGAAAACCAAGACGATCCACTACAAGGCGGCCATACCGGAATAGCCAAAACCCTGTCAAAAATAAGACAACATTTCTATAGGAAAAACATGTCTAGAGACATAACGAACTACGTAAAGACATGTCCAAAATGCCAAAAATCCAAAATTACTAAACATACTAAAACTCCATTAACTTTAACAGAGGCTCAAACTATTGCATTTGACAGAGAAATTGTTGATACAATAGGTCCATTACCAAAATCGAATCAGGGCAATGAGTTCGCAGTAACTTTGATATGCGACTTAACAAAATATTTAATTGCCATACCAAAAAATCAGTAGCTAAAGCTATATTTGAAAATTTTATTCTAAAGTACGGTTTAATGAAGACGTTCATATCGGACATGGGAACTGAATATAAAAATTCAATTATTGAAGATTTATGGAAATACCTAGGTATAAAAAACATAACATCTACAAAGCATAACCACAATAGAACGTAGTCACCGAAAACTTAACGAATACATTCGATATATCCGTTGATAAAACAGATTGGGACATATGGCTACAATACTTCGTCTATTGTTTCAATACAACACCTTCTATGACATACAACTATTGCCCCAATGAATTAGTTTTTAGCAAACATTCAAATTTAAGTAAATCTTTTAATTCAACAGATAGAATAGACCCTTTATATAACATAGATGATTATACTAAGGAAGCAAATTGTTGACTAGAAAATGCTTACAAAAGAGCAAGAATTATTATAGATAACGAGGACGGAAGCTAACTTCGGCAAGCCGAAGTTTTAATACCCTTGCAGACTTTGCCGAAATTGCTAAAACTGAAAAAGTAGCGATAGGAATAAGGTATACATAAATAAACTAGATTTGCGTCGTTTGATGTCAATTGCTTTTATACTGCAAAAATGTCATATAAAATAGAAAAAAAGGGATACTTTCGCAGCCTTTAACTATTTTTCCTACGGAAGCTATAAGAAATAGACGTCCGATCGGCAAGAGCTTTTACCCTAATCAAGATATGCGTAAATAAATAAGACTTGGAAAAATTTATGTCAGTAGCTTACACACTACGTGAAAAATTCAGAAAACCTACAAATTTGGACCGATTTCACCGAATTGTTCCTATGGGAGCTATAGGATATAGACGTCCGATCGCCAAGCGCTTTTACCCTGATCAAGGTATGCATAAAAAAATAAGATTTGGAAAGATTTATGTTAAATGCTTTTACACTGCGCGAAATATCTTCCATTCTTGAAAGTTATATCCGATTGTTCCTATGGGAGCTATAGGATATAGACGTCCGATCAGCACGCGCTTTTACCTTGATGAAGGAATGCATAAAAAAATACGATTTGAAAAAATTTATAGCAATAGCTTTTACACAGCGCGAAATATTCTGAAAAACATCAAATTTGGACCGATTTTACCCTATTGTTCCTATGGGAGCTATAGGATATAGACGTCCGATCGCCACGCGCTTTTACCCTGATCAAGGTATGCATAAAAAAATACGATTTGGAAAGATTCATGTCAAAAGCTTTTACACTGCGCGAAATATCATCAATTCTGGCAAGATATATCCGATTGTTCCTATGGGAGCTATAGGATATAGACGTCCGATCGGGGCGATTTTCAAACTTGATCTGCGTACACATGTTTTAGGACGAGTGTGAAAGTTTCAGATCGCTAGCTTTTAAACTGAGCTCGCAAACGGTATTGAAACAGACGGACAGACGGACAGACGGACATGGCTATATCGACTCAGGAGGTGATCCTGATCAAGAATATATATACTTTATAGGGTCGGAAACGTCTCCTTCACTGCGTTACAAACTTCTGACCAAAATTATAATACCCTCTGCAAGGGTATAAAAAGATTAGCTATACGTAATTAATTTAATTTTTAAATAGCGGATGTAGTATGTACTTGTCTGATTGGCAGCAACTTTTACCCTGAGCAAGGTGTACATAAATAAATTAGATAAATTGCATAGTTTCATGCCAATAGCTTTTATACTGCAAAATTGTCATATACAAATAGGGAAAAAAGGGATATTTTCGCAGCCTTTAACAATTTTTCCTACGGAAGCTATACGATATAGACGTCCAATCGGCAAGCGCTTTTACGCTGATCAAGGTATGCGTAAATAAATAAGACTTGGAAAAATGTGTGTCAATAGCTTATACACTGCGCGAAATATTCTAAAAAACATGAAATTTTGACCGATTTCACCGTATTGTTCCTATGGGAGCTATAGGATATAGACGTCCGATTAGCACGCGCTTTTACCTTGATGAATGAATGCATAAAAAAATACGATTTGAAAAAATGTACAGCAATAGCTTTTACACATCGCGAAATATTCTGAAAAACATCAAATTTGGACCGATTTTACCCTATTGTTCCTATGGGAGCTATAGGATATAGACGTCCGATCGCCACGCGCTTTTACCCTGATCAAGGTACGCATAAAAAATAAGATTTGGAAAGATTTATGTCAATAGCTTTTACACTGCGCGAAATATCCTAAAAATCATTAAATTTTAACCGATTTTACCCTATTGTTCCTATGGGAGCTATAGGATATAGACGTCCGATCGCCACGCGCTTTTACCCTGATCAAGGTATGCATAAAAAAATACGATTTGTAAAGATTAATGTCAATAGCTTTTACACTGCGCGAAATATCATAAATTCTTGCAAGATATATCCAATTGTTCCTATGGGAGCTATAGGATATAGACGTCCGATCGGGGCGATTTTCAAACTTGATCTGCGTACACATGTTTTAGGACGATTGTGAAAGTTTCAGATCGCTAGCTTTTAAACTGAGCTCGCAAACGGTATTGAAACAGACGGACAGACGGACAGACGGACAGACGGACAGACGGACATGGCTATATCGACTCCCCTATTGATCCTGATCAAGAATATATATACTTTATGGGGTCGGAAACGTCTCCTTCACTGCGTTACAAACTTCTGACCAAAATTATAATACCCTCTGCAAGGGTATAAAAATAAGCAAAAAGAAAAATCGAATTACGACCAAAACACTATGGATTTTAAGTTAGAGATAGGAGACCAGGTTTTATTGAGAAATGAAACCGGTCATAAATTAGATAACAAATATTTAGGCCCTTACAAAGTGGTAGAAATAAAAGAAAAATTTAAATTGTTTCCTCTATAAATACTTTGTTATCTCGTATGGCCTGATCAACCATACGGGTACAAAAAAAAGAAGAAGGAGCTTTACAACAACATTTCCAATTCATATTTCGTAGTTTTACTTTTAACTACAATTTTATAATTTTTATCAAATTTTTTTACATTTTTTATTGACATTTTATATTCTTATATTCAAATCAACCATTTTTACTAATTAGTATGACCATTGTATTGTCATACATACACTCATGGACAAAATAATAGGTGTGTTTTTTTCCTTTTTTAACTTTCTATTTCTGTTTCATATCTTCTCTAAACTCAACAAATCAATTTTTTCAAAGATAAATGTTTGAATTAAATTAATATTTCATTATGTTTGGTCTTTTTATATATTGAACTAAGTATCTGGGAGCTAATAACCGGTATATCCGCCGTTATTCTGCAAGACTTTCACTACTCGTCTTGGAATGTTGTAACCTGCTTTTTGGACATTATCATTCTTTTTTTTGACAAAAAGTGTTTCCGACGTCTCTTTTGAGTTCACCGCAGAGATTTTTGATGGGATTGAAGTCCGTGGATTGACTTGGCCACTCAAGAACATCCAAATTTTGTTCTGGGAACCAATCCTTTACTACTTGGAGGCGTGCTCCTTAATAAAAACGATGTCTAAAAAGTATATATTTTTATTTTTCTTTTTATTTGTTTTTTTTTTTTTTTTTTGGATTTGGACAAAATAACAGGTGTGTTTTTTTTTTTTTTTAACTTTCTGTTTCTAATTTATATCTTCTCTAATCTCAACAAATCAAATTTTTTTCATAACTTCTATTAATTGTCTTTAAAAAAATTTAAAAACTGATTCACAAATCCTTTAATATAACACTATAAAATTATAATAACCTCTGCAAGGGTATAACAATAAAACCCTCCTAATACCAAATCAAGAAATTGAAGATGGTATATTCATAGGAAATACAATTTCAGATCCCCAAACCACATTTGTCCGAATTTTAAACACTACAAATGAGAACAAAATAGTAAACCTTAGGAACATTAAAGACGAATATATTGACAATAATATTGTCAACTTAAATTGCACAAATAGAAACGAAACGAGGACGGAAGCTAACTTCGGCAAGCCGAAGTTTTAATACCCTTGCAGACTTTGCCGAAATTGCTAAAACTGAAAAAAGTAGCGATAGGAATAAGGTATACATAAATAAACTAGATTTGCGTCGTTTGATGTCAATTGCTTTTATACTGCAAAAATGTCATATAAAATAGAAAAAAGGGATACTTTCGCAGCCTTTAACTATTTTTCCTACGGAAGCTATAAGAAATAGACGTCCGATCGGCAAGCGCTTTTACCCTAATCAAGATATGCGTAAATAAATAAGACTTGGAAAAATTTATGTCAGTAGCTTACACACTACGTGAAAAATTCAGAAAACCAACAAATTTGGACCGATTTCACCGAATTGTTCCTATGGGAGCTATAGGATATAGACGTCCGATCGCCAAGCGCTTTTACCCTGATCAAGGTATGCATAAAAAAATAAGATTTGGAAAGATTTATGTTAAATGCTTTTACACTGCGCGAAATATCTTCCATTCTTGAAAGTTATATCCGATTGTTCCTATGGGAGCTATAGGATATAGACGTCCGATCAGCACGCGCTTTTACCTTGATGAAGGAATGCATAAAAAAAACGATTTGAAAAAATTTATAGCAATAGCTTTTACACAGCGCGAAATATTCTGAAAAACATCAAATTTGGACCGATTTTACCCTATTGTTCCTATGGGAGCTATAGGATATAGACGTCCGATCGCCACGCGCTTTTACCCTGATCAAGGTATGCATAAAAAAATACGATTTGGAAAGATTCATGTCAAAAGCTTTTACACTGCGCGAAATATCATCAATTCTGGCAAGATATATCCGATTGTTCCTATGGGAGCTATAGGATATAGACGTCCGATCGGGGCGATTTTCAAACTTGATCTGCGTACACATGTTTTAGGACGAGTGTGAAAGTTTCAGATCGCTAGCTTTTAAACTGAGCTCGCAAACGGTATTGAAACAGACGGACAGACGGACAGACGGACAGACGGACATGGCTATATCGACTCAGGAGGTGATCCTGATCAAGAATATATATACTTTATAGGGTCGGAAACGTCTCCTTCACTGCGTTACAAACTTCTGACCAAAATTATAATACCCTCTGCAAGGGTATAAAAAGATTAGCTATACGTAATTAATTTAATTTTTAAATAGCGGATGTAGTATGTACTTGTCTGATTGGCAGCAACTTTTACCCTGAGCAAGGTGTACATAAATAAATTAGATAAATTGCATAGTTTCATGCCAATAGCTTTTATACTGCAAAATTGTCATATACAAATAGGGAAAAAAGGGATATTTTCGCAGCCTTTAACAATTTTTCCTACGGAAGCTATACGATATAGACGTCCAATCGGCAAGCGCTTTTACGCTGATCAAGGTATGCGTAAATAAATAAGACTTGGAAAAATGTGTGTCAATAGCTTATACACTGCGCGAAATATTCTAAAAACATGAAATTTTGACCGATTTCACCGTATTGTTCCTATGGGAGCTATAGGATATAGACGTCCGATCAGCACGCGCTTTTACCTTGATGAATGAATGCATAAAAAAATACGATTTGAAAAAATGTACAGCAATAGCTTTTACACATCGCGAAATATTCTGAAAAACATCAAATTTGGACCGATTTTACCCTATTGTTCCTATGGGAGCTATAGGATATAGACGTCCGATCGCCACGCGCTTTTACCCTGATCAAGGTACGCATAAAAAAATAAGATTTGGAAAGATTTATGTCAATAGCTTTTACACTGCGCGAAATATCCTAAAAATCATTAAATTTTAACCGATTTTACCCTATTGTTCCTATGGGAGCTATAGGATATAGACGTCCGATCGCCACGCGCTTTACCCTGATCAAGGTATGCATAAAAAAATACGATTTGTAAAGATTAATGTCAATAGCTTTTACACTGCGCGAAATATCATAAATTCTTGCAAGATATATCCAATTGTTCCTATGGGAGCTATAGGATATAGACGTCCGATCGGGGCGATTTTCAAACTTGATCTGCGTACACATGTTTTAGGACGATTGTGAAAGTTTCAGATCGCTAGCTTTTAAACTGAGCTCGCAAACGGTATTGAAACAGACGGACAGACGGACAGACGGACATGGCTATATCGACTCCCCTATTGATCCTGATCAAGAATATATATACTTTATGGGGTCGGAAACGTCTCCTTCACTGCGTTACAAACTTCTGACCAAAATTATAATACCCTCTGCAAGGGTATAAAAAAGATTAGCTATACGTAATTAATTTAATTTTTAAATAGCGGATGTAGTATGTACTTGTCTGATTGGCAGCAACTTTTACCCTGAGCAAGGTGTACATAAATAAATTAGATAAATTGCATAGTTTCATGCCAATAGCTTTTATACTGCAAAATTGTCATATACAAATAGGGAAAAAGGGATATTTTCGCAGCCTTTAACAATTTTTCCTACGGAAGCTATACGATATAGACGTCCAATCGGCAAGCGCTTTTACGCTGATCAAGGTATGCGTAAATAAATAAGACTTGGAAAAATGTGTGTCAATAGCTTATACACTGCGCGAAATATTCTAAAAAACATGAAATTTTGACCGATTTCACGCGCTTTTACCTTGATGAATGAATGCATAAAAAAATACGATTTGAAAAAATGTACAGCAATAGCTTTTACACATCGCGAAATATTCTGAAAAACATCAAATTTGGTCCGATTTTACCCTATTGTTCCTATGGGAGCTATAGGATATAGACGTCCGATCGCCACGCGCTTTTACCCTGATCAAGGTACGCATAAAAAAATAAGATTTGGAAAGATTTATGTCAATAGCTTTTACACTGCGCGAAATATCCTAAAAATCATTAAATTTTAACCGATTTTACCCTATTGTTCCTATGGGAGCTATAGGATATAGACGTCCGATCGCCACGCGCTTTTACCCTGATCAAGGTATGCATAAAAAAAATACGATTTGTAAAGATTAATGTCAATAGCTTTTACACTGCGCGAAATATCATAAATTCTTGCAAGATATATCCAATTGTTCCTATGGGAGCTATAGGATATAGACGTCCGATCGGGGCGATTTTCAAACTTGATCTGCGTACACATGTTTTAGGACGATTGTGAAAGTTTCAGATCGCTAGCTTTTAAACTGAGCTCGCAAACGGTATTGAAACAGACGGACAGACGGACAGACGGACATGGCTATATCGACTCCCCTATTGATCCTGATCAAGAATATATATACTTTATGGGGTCGGAAACGTCTCCTTCACTGCGTTACAAACTTCTGACCAAAATAATAATACCCTCTGCAAGGGTATAAAAAAGATTAGCTATACGTAATTAATTTAATTTTTAAATAGCGGATGTAGTATGTACTTGTCTGATTGGCAGCAACTTTTACCCTGAGCAAGGTGTACATAAATAAATTAGATAAATTGCATAGTTTCATGCCAATAGCTTTTATACTGCAAAATTGTCATATACAAATAGGGAAAAAAGGGATATTTTCGCAGCCTTTAACAATTTTTCCTACGGAAGCTATACGATATAGACGTCCAATCGGCAAGCGCTTTTACGCTGATCAAGGTATGCGTAAATAAATAAGACTTGGAAAAATGTGTGTCAATAGCTTATACACTGCGCGAAATATTCTAAAAAACATGAAATTTTGACCGATTTCACCGTATTGTTCCTATGGGAGCTATAGGATATAGACGTCTGATCAGCACGCGCTTTTACCTTGATGAAGGAATGCATAAAAAAATACGATTTGAAAAAATTTATAGCAATAGCTTTTACACAGCGCGAAATATTCTGAAAAACATCAAATTTGGACCGATTTTACCCTATTGTTCCTATGGGAGCTATAGGATATAGACGTCCGATCGCCACGCGCTTTTACCCTGATCAAGGTATGCATAAAAAAATACGATTTGGAAAGATTCATGTCAAAAGCTTTTACACTGCGCGAAATATCATCAATTCTGGCAAGATATATCCGATTGTTCCTATGGGAGCTATAGGATATAGACGTCCGATCGGGGCGATTTTCAAACTTGATCTGCGTACACATGTTTTAGGACGAGTGTGAAAGTTTCAGATCGCTAGCTTTTAAACTGAGCTCGCAAACGGTATTGAAACAGACGGACAGACGGACAGACGGACATGGCTATATCGACTCAGGAGGTGATCCTGATCAAGAATATATATACTTTATAGGGTCGGAAACGTCTCCTTCACTGCGTTACAAACTTCTGACCAAAATTATAATACCCTCTGCAAGGGTATAAAAAGATTAGCTATACGTAATTAATTTAATTTTTAAATAGCGGATGTAGTATGTACTTGTCTGATTGGCAGCAACTTTTACCCTGAGCAAGGTGTACATAAATAAATTAGATAAATTGCATAGTTTCATGCCAATAGCTTTTATACTGCAAAATTGTCATATACAAATAGGGAAAAAGGGATATTTTCGCAGCCTTTAACAATTTTTCCTACGGAAGCTATACGATATAGACGTCCAATCGGCAAGCGCTTTTACGCTGATCAAGGTATGCGTAAATAAATAAGACTTGGAAAAATGTGTGTCAATAGCTTATACACTGCGCGAAATATTCTAAAAAACATGAAATTTTGACCGATTTCACCGTATTGTTCCTATGGGAGCTATAGGATATAGACGTCCGATCAGCACGCGCTTTTACCTTGATGAATGAATGCATAAAAAAATACGATTTGAAAAAATGTACAGCAATAGCTTTTACACATCGCGAAATATTCTGAAAAACATCAAATTTGGACCGATTTTACCCTATTGTTCCTATGGGAGCTATAGGATATAGACGTCCGATCGCCACGCGCTTTTACCCTGATCAAGGTACGCATAAAAAAATAAGATTTGGAAAGATTTATGTCAATAGCTTTTACACTGCGCGAAATATCCTAAAAATCATTAAATTTTAACCGATTTTACCCTATTGTTCCTATGGGAGCTATAGGATATAGACGTCCGATCGCCACGCGCTTTTACCCTGATCAAGGTATGCATAAAAAAATACGATTTGTAAAGATTAATGTCAATAGCTTTTACACTGCGCGAAATATCATAAATTCTTGCAAGATATATCCAATTGTTCCTATGGGAGCTATAGGATATAGACGTCCGATCGGGGCGATTTTCAAACTTGATCTGCGTACACATGTTTTAGGACGATTGTGAAAGTTTCAGATCGCTAGCTTTTAAACTGAGCTCGCAAACGGTATTGAAACAGACGGACAGACGGACAGACGGACATGGCTATATCGACTCCCCTATTGATCCTGATCAAGAATATATATACTTTATGGGGTCGGAAACGTCTCCTTCACTGCGTTACAAACTTCTGACCAAAATTATAATACCCTCTGCAAGGGTATAAAAAAAGATTAGCTATACGTAATTAATTTAATTTTTAAATAGCGGATGTAGTATGTACTTGTCTGATTGGCAGCAACTTTTACCCTGAGCAAGGTGTACATAAATAAATTAGATAAATTGCATAGTTTCATGCCAATAGCTTTTATACTGCAAAATTGTCATATACAAATAGGGAAAAAGGGATATTTTCGCAGCCTTTAACAATTTTTCCTACGGAAGCTATACGATATAGACGTCCAATCGGCAAGCGCTTTTACGCTGATCAAGGTATGCGTAAATAAATAAGACTTGGAAAAATGTGTGTCAATAGCTTATACACTGCGCGAAATATTCTAAAAAACATGAAATTTTGACCGATTTCACCGTATTGTTCCTATGGGAGCTATAGGATATAGACGTCCGATCAGCACGCGCTTTTACCTTGATGAATGAATGCATAAAAAATACGATTTGAAAAATGTACAGCAATAGCTTTTACACATCGCGAAATATTCTGAAAAACATCAAATTTGGACCGATTTTACCCTATTGTTCCTATGGGAGCTATAGGATATAGACGTCCGATCGCCACGCGCTTTTACCCTGATCAAGGTACGCATAAAAAAATAAGATTTGGAAAGATTTATGTCAATAGCTTTTACACTGCGCGAAATATCCTAAAAATCATTAAATTTTAACCGATTTTACCCTATTGTTCCTATGGGAGCTATAGGATATAGACGTCCGATCGCCACGCGCTTTTACCCTGATCAAGGTATGCATAAAAAAATACGATTTGTAAAGATTAATGTCAATAGCTTTTACACTGCGCGAAATATCATAAATTCTTGCAAGATATATCCAATTGTTCCTATGGGAGCTATAGGATATAGACGTCCGATCGGGGCGATTTTCAAACTTGATCTGCGTACACATGTTTTAGGACGATTGTGAAAGTTTCAGATCGCTAGCTTTTAAACTGAGCTCGCAAACGGTATTGAAACAGACGGACAGACGGACAGACGGACAGACGGACATGGCTATATCGACTCCCCTATTGATCCTGATCAAGAATATATATACTTTATGGGGTCGGAAACGTCTCCTTCACTGCGTTACAAACTTCTGACCAAAATTATAATACCCTCTGCAAGGGTATAAAAATCATTAATAAACTAAAACGAAATTTTCCGAATCAATATTAAAATGTCTTAACAAATCCTTGTTCAAAATATAGTGACATATTCGGTCTTGAAACCGAATCGATATCTTCTAATAATTTCTACAAGCAAAAATTAAGAGTAAAAGATGATGAACCCGTGTATAAAAAAAAACTATAGAAGCTTACAATGTCATAAAGAGGAAATTACTAAGGAAGTGGACAAACTTATAAAAGATAAAATCGTAGAGCCTTCAGTATCAGAATATAATAGCCCTCTGTTACTTGTTCCAAAAAAATCATTACCTGACTCAAAGCAGAAAAGCAGATGGCGTTTAGTAATTGATCACCGTCAAATTAACCCTCAGCGTACACACCTCCGTTTTTTAACACAACGTACACACTGGTTGTGTGCCCGTTAATAACTTTACTTGTAATTGTCCGATTTTCAACAACATTTTTTTTGTAATACGGAGAATTTTCTCAAGAATAAAATGATATAAGCTGTTAAGTTGTAAATTTAATTTTTCATACTTTAATTCGTAAAAAACTGATTGGTGTTTATGAAAAAGTCACTTTTTTTTCAATAATTGTTATTAAAATGAAAAAAGTTATCAGTCTACAAAAGAAAGCATTTTTTCGAGAGCTCAGGGTACGATATTTCAGATTTTAATGCCAGTTTAACCGTACTCCCAAAAAGTATATTTTTTTAGTCATTTGAAAATTGGAAAATAAAAGGAGCTGTTCGTATATTGTGACGTTTGGACCTGTTTCGTAATTGATGCTGCAATTGCTGATAAATAAATCCCAAATTTCGCGAATGTGCGTGAATCGATCAGCTTCCTTCCTCTGAGTACGTGTGCTTTTATCGTCAACACGCAAACATTCGAGCAGAAATTTGAATCTATTTCGAGGCATAGTTGCTTTATAAAGGGGCTTGCATGAATACCCCACAGATGCTTAGCGTCCACATTACTGGATTTGTTTACCCCTGCATAGTTTAACAACCCTATGAAAGCTTTCAATTCGACAAGATCTATATCTTTATGATAGGATCGTGAAATAGCGTGTCTGGCGAGCAACGCATCATTTTTCAACATAATTTCTTCGTTCGTGTGTACAACGATGATCTTAAGAATTTCGTCGGTAAACAAGGCGCTCCAAGATTCGAGAACTGTTGTGACATTCAGAGCCCCGCCTTTGGGCGAACAAGTATGCGTGCGAGTTGGCAATGAGCGTCTACCTCTCTTTTCGGGAACTTTGGTCGACCATTTGTATCCACTGTTGGATCGGAGGAACGACGGGCGACCTCTCTTGGCAGCGGGCGGAAGTACATCGGAATTAGTCTCCGTATCATCTTCTTCGGCATCTGTTTCCGACTCGTGTGAGCTTCGGCATTCGAGTCGTCCTGAGATGCATCATTTCTGACAATTGCTCTTCTTGGTCAAAAAGCTGTTCTACCTCGTGCGAATTGCGCACACTCGCCCGCGTCAGCATATTGGCGCCTTTTCTATGAAAACAATGATATGTCACATGTAAAAACGCGAAAAAGGGGGTCTACAATTAAAATTTCAAAATAACACGATGTCTGTACTTACGTGGAATTTAGAACACAACGCCCGCTGAACAACTTTCGATGTTTCTCCTTCAACGAATTTTGGGACACTGAAGCTGAAACTCGGCGTGCGCGTAGTGGTGGCGCATAAGTTTTTCCCCCCCTACTCACAAACCTCCTTCCATTTTTAAATGCCGAACCGCCGAAATTCACCCAGTGTGTGCGTTGAGGGTTAATAAAAATCTTTTAGCAGATAAATTTCCACTATCTAAAATCGATGATATACTCGATTAATTGGGCCGAGCAAAGTATTTCTCTTGTTTAGATCTTATGTCCGGATTCCCCCAAATTGAGGAATCATCCAGAAATATAACTTAATTTTCAACGAGCAATGGCTCTTATCGTTTTACCTTACCTTATGGTTTGAAAATAGCCGCAAATTCTTTTCAGCGTATGATGACAATCGCATATTTTTTGGAGCCATCCCAGGCATTCCTCTACATGGACCACCCAATAGTTATAGGATGTTCATAAAATCATATGCTGAAAAACTTAACAAACGTTTTTGACCTTTGCAGAAAAAAATAATCTTAAACTAAATACAGAGAATGGATCATTTTTCATGCATGAAGGGACCTTTCTTGCCTTATAATGCCAGATGACAAAAACTATGAAGTCATTGAAAAATACCAAGTCCCCACGGCGCTGATAGCGCTCGCAGATTTATAGCATTTTACAATTATTATCGTCGATTCATTAAAAACTTTGCAGATTATTCCCGTCACATAACTAAATTATGCAAAAAAGATGTTAAATTTGAATGAACACCAGAGTGCCAAAATGTTTTTGATTACTTAAAGAAAAAATTAATGAGTCCAACATCATTACCCCGATTTTTCTAAAGAATTTTGCATTATCACGGACGCAAGTAAACAAGCTTGCAGAGTCCTTACACAAGAACATAATGGCCTACAGCTTCCTGTATCTTACGCATCGAGATCACTTACTAAAGGAAAATCCAATAAAAAAACAACGATACAAGAACTATTAGCCATACATTGTGCAATTAACCATTTTAGACCTTACGTTTATGGGCGACATTTCCTAGTTAGAACAGACTATAGACCATTAACATTCCTCCTAAATTAACAAGAATGAGAGTAGATTTGGAAGAATACGAATTTACAGTTGAGTATCTTAAGGGAAATGACAATTACGTTGCTGATGCGTTATCTGGAATAACCATCAAAGAACTAAAAAACATGCAAAAGCAAATTTTACAAGTCACTACAAGAAATCAGTACAGACAGAATAAACCCTGCGCAGGGAAAAATCAAGCACAGCTGCCTAGGCAGTGTGTTGAAAAAGCTTCTAAGCCCAAAATATACGACGTCCTTAACAACGACGAAATAAAGAAAGAAGTGAACTTGCATTTAATTAATTTCAAATGCTATTTTAAACATGGTAAAAAAAAGTTATTGCAAGAATAAATGTTTGCGATCTATATACCAATGGTACTGTTCGCGCACTTTGCGTTTTTTGGTTTTAATTTGTTGAATAATGTAAGGCGGGAGCGGGAGCGCAATAAAGATCTAATCGCTCTCGCGAATTCGCCCCTTCTCTCGCCCCCTTCGTTAAGTTAGGCTTAAGCGTTTATATATTGAAATTAAAAGTCAGTGTTAAATCGAACCCGATTTAAAATCGTCAAAGATCCACCAAGTCGCGTATTTATTAATACAAAAAGTATTAAGTTTTTCATGGTGACCCCGACGTGATTATTTGGATTTTCGCGATTTTAACTTTCATCAAAAAAATGTTTATCGAAAAGTTGAAAGCTAATCTGTGGCGTTTTTAAATTGTGTTTTGGCCCATCTTTGAACTTTTTGCATTCGTGTGAAAAATTCGGAAGATAGCGAGCATTCTAACCAAGAAATAAATAAAACTTGCATGTACTAACGATTATAATTCTGATACATACATACATATATACATATTTCGAATTATACATACATACATAAGTGAATCGCTTTGGACCAAAATCAAATAAAAAATTTGTCGGCATCCTGATTTTTTTTTAAAAAACAAAAAAAAATAAAATTCTCCCATTTCTCGTCATAGTGAACACCAATTATAGCTTTGCAAAAAATTAAAAAAGGTAAAAGTTGAGAATTGCGAAAAGTTATAATTCCAGAATTAAATCGCCGGCAAATATTGTGCGGCGCATTTTCTTCGAATTTCCCTCGCTTTTCGCCATTTCCCGCGCTTTTAAGAGTCAGGTTTATATATTCGTTGCCCTTAGTTATCGGTCAGTGCATCATCCTCCGTTAGCATTGCGTTGAGCACCGCCAGCCGTACACACATGCACACACACATAGACAGCGCAGCCCGTTCTTTCGAGTTCTCTTTCGTCGTTTTCGTTTTCGATCTCTGGACCGGTGCAAGCGTTGCCGCTGCCTAAACGTTTGTTCGTTTTTTGGTGTTTGAGCTTGGCGTGTGCTCCCCTACACTACGTGGACTCGGCATATTATATTGAATTATTAAAATAAATTAGGATTCCTTAAATTAATTCCTTAATTCAAGACACTGCTTGCGTTCAGCTTATTCCTCTCGTTGGTTATTATTATTTAAATTTAATAAATTTAAAAAACAAAATTTTTTGTACACATATACATACATATAATTAAAAAAACGAGGACGGAAGCTAACTTCGGCAAGCCGAAGTTTTAATACCCTTGCAGACTTTGCCGAAATTGCTAAAACTGAAAAAGTAGCGATAGGAATAAGGTATACATAAATAAACTAGATTTGCGTCGTTTGATGTCAATTGCTTTTATACTGCAAAAATGTCATATAAAATAGAAAAAAAGGGATACTTTCGCAGCCTTTAATTTCGGACGTTGATGCACTATGATCAGCGCAAACAAGTGGCCCTTACGACACCAAGCAGTGCTTGTTACGCGCGGAGCCTAATAGGCGTAAAAACGAGATCGCGAGAAGTTAAAAGCACAATGTAGAAGCGGACAGACTAAGATTACAAATACGTACGAAACTAATACTAATACTAATTTTGTGCTAGGTAAGATAAAATTAATGATTTTAGGCTTGGCAAAGAGTCGGTAGTAGAAATAATGTGGTATAGTTTATTATAGTCGTTACACAGTACTCTAAACGGTTCATGCATATCAAAGTTAGATCTACAAATATTTAATGTAACAGGAATATAGTTCCTGGTAATTCTATTAGGCACGGAGAAGCTTATGCGACCCAGTAACTCGGGACTCTCCACATCCCCGTGAATGAGTTTATAGATAAAAGTTGTGCCAAGCATCGTTCTACGGTTTACTAAGGATGGTAGATTAATTAGGAGAAGTCTACTAGAGTAGGATGGTAAAATAAGGCTTGCATTCCAGTTAAGGCCCCGTAGAGCAAATAATAAAAAGTTCTTTTGCACAGACTCTATCCGGTCTATATGTACACCATACTGAGGACTCCAAACTGCAGAACAGTACTCCAGGATTGGACGGACTAGTGAAATGAAGAGAGTCTTTGTAACATAGGGATCATCGAATTCCTTTGACCACCTTTTAATAAATCCAAGTACTCCCCTGGCTTTATTCACCATAGACGTAATATGGTCACAAAACTTAAGTTTAGGGTCAAGGAGGACGCCAAGGTCATCAACATGCGTAATTCTAGACAACGCGCAACCACCCAGCGTATACGTTGCATATTGTGGGTTCACCCGAAAAAATGTCATTACTTTGCACTTAGCGCTATTTAAATCCAAAAGATTTTCACAACACCATGTTTGAAAAGCGTTTAGGTCAGATTGTAAGTCTGAACTGCTAGAAATTTCGTTATATTGCAGGCATAACTTAACGTCATCTGCGTACATAGGGACACGCGACTTTGTCAAGACTAGAGGGAGATCGTTTATAAATAAAGTAAAAAGAAGTGGGCCAAGGTGGCTTCCTTGTGGGACGCCTGAAGTAACTCGGATAAAATCAGAGATCGAGTTTTTAAAGAGGACTCGTTGAGTCCTACCACTCAGATAACTTGAGATAAATGTTAGAAGATCACATGGAAACCCTAATAAGTCTAGCTTTAATACAAGTAGCGAGTGATTTACTGAATCAAACGCTTTACTAAAGTCAGTGTAAACTACGTCAGTCTGCATGTTCTTTCTAAAGCCATTTATTACAAAAGACGTTAGCTCCAAGAGGTTTGTCGTCGTAGATCTTCGCCTTATAAATCCATGTTGACATGGAGATATAATCGATCTACAAAGATGTTGCAAATGGGGTGTAATAGTGTTTTCAAAAAGCTTTGGGATGGCGGATAATTTGGATATGCCTCTGTAATTACTTGTATTGCATTTATTTCCTTTCTTATGAAGGGGAATGACAAATGACTCCTTCCAAATAAGTGGGAAATGAGATGTTTTTAAAGACAAGGTAAACAATTTGTACAGAGGTCTACACAGAGTTTCAGCACAGTACCTCAGCACGCAGCCTGGAACTCCGTCCGGACCCGGTGAATAGACAGGCTTAACTTTATGAAGATCCAAAAAAAAGGGAGCTTTCGCTTAACCTCGGACAAAAAATCAAGTTCGACTTGGGTATGGCATTTGAATAAGACGGATTTGGACGGGATGAAACAGAATATGTTGTCTGGAAAAACTGGGCAAATAGATCGGCAATTGCCTGATCAGAATTTGCCGTAGAGTTTTCGAATGATAGTGATGCAGGGTAACAGGCTGATTTACGCTTGGTGTTAACAAAATTATAAAACTGTTTTGGATCTTGTGAAAATTGGACCCTACAACGAGTCAAATAGCTTTTATAACACCGGGCGTTAAGCACGATAAAATTTGACCGAGCCCTTAGGTACCGAGAGAAGGCAGATTGTGAACCGCACATTTTAAATTTATTGAAAAGTCTGGACTTTATATTTTTAGGTGTGACAACTCTTTATTAAACCATGGAGGTTTATTTGAAATTGACGGATAGTATAACGGAACACACAGATAAAAGAAGGAATTCAATGCATTATAAAAGATATTAACGGCCTTAGCCACGTTAGTGCATGAATAAAATTCGGACCAGTCATAGCCGGATATAAAAGTATTTAAAAGATGAAAGTTTGCCTTACGAAAGCAGCGGATTCGTTTAACCGACTTTTCGGATTTTTATTCAGCTCTGTTCTTGCGTCTACAGTCAGCTCTAGAGTTGGATGATAAGGATCTTCTGGTTGTGTAATTGGTGACGTTCTTGATAGGCAAACGCCTTCTGAATTTGAAACAAAACACAAGTCCAGTAAACGTCCTAAGGAGTTCTTAACATGGTTCACTTGGGATAGCGCAATGTCAAGCAAGCCGTCAATAAAGTCATGCTGCGCTAAAGGAAGTAAAATATTAGAGTTTTCGTCAGGGGACCATGTCGCACTAGGTATATTAAAATCACCTAATACAATTAACTGATCTCGATCCGACAGTTTTTTGGAAATGGACTGAATAACGGAAAGGTGATTTGCGTAAATAGGGAACTCAGATGATGGTGGGATATATGAACAAGTAATATATACAAAACTACCGGGAAACGATAATTTTATACCTAGGAATTCGATGTCATAAAATTCTTCGAAAGTTAGTAATTCAGACGAAAAGGTGGAGTCGACAGCAATTAGGACTCCACCTCCCCGTCTGGACTGACGATCAAGCCTATAAATTGTGTACTTACCCGGGAGAATTTCGGAGCTAAGAATATCCGGCCTTAACCAGGTCTCTGTACATACCATAATATTGTATGGAAAAGAAAAACTATCCGAATACAATTTAGTCAGCTTACTAAGTAAGCCTCTTGTATTTTTCCTACGGAAGCTATAAGAAATAGACGTCCGATCGGCAAGCGCTTTTACCCTAATCAAGATATGCGTAAATAAATAAGACTTGGAAAAATTTATGTCAGTAGCTTACACACTACGTGAAAAATTCAGAAAACCAACAAATTTGGACCGATTTCACCGAATTGTTCCTATGGGAGCTATAGGATATAGACGTCCGATCGCCAAGCGCTTTTACCCTGATCAAGGTATGCATAAAAAAATAAGATTTGGAAAGATTTATGTTAAATGCTTTTACACTGCGCGAAATATCTTCCATTCTTGAAAGTTATATCCGATTGTTCCTATGGGAGCTATAGGATATAGACGTCCGATCAGCACGCGCTTTTACCTTGATGAAGGAATGCATAAAAAAATACGATTTGAAAAAATTTATAGCAATAGCTTTTACACAGCGCGAAATATTCTGAAAAACATCAAATTTGGACCGATTTTACCCTATTGTTCCTATGGGAGCTATAGGATATAGACGTCCGATCGCCACGCGCTTTTACCCTGATCAAGGTATGCATAAAAAAATACGATTTGGAAAGATTCATGTCAAAAGCTTTTACACTGCGCGAAATATCATCAATTCTGGCAAGATATATCCGATTGTTCCTATGGGAGCTATAGGATATAGACGTCCGATCGGGGCGATTTTCAAACTTGATCTGCGTACACATGTTTTAGGACGAGTGTGAAAGTTTCAGATCGCTAGCTTTTAAACTGAGCTCGCAAACGGTATTGAAACAGACGGACAGACGGACAGACGGACATGGCTATATCGACTCAGGAGGTGATCCTGATCAAGAATATATATACTTTATAGGGTCGGAAACGTCTCCTTCACTGCGTTACAAACTTCTGACCAAAATTATAATACCCTCTGCAAGGGTATAAAAAGATTAGCTATACGTAATTAATTTAATTTTTAAATAGCGGATGTAGTATGTACTTGTCTGATTGGTAGCAACTTTTACCCTGAGCAAGGTGTACATAAATAAATTAGATAAATTGCATAGTTTCATGCCAATAGCTTTTATACTGCAAAATTGTCATATACAAATAGGGAAAAAAGGGATATTTTCGCAGCCTTTAACAATTTTTCCTACGGAAGCTATACGATATAGACGTCCAATCGGCAAGCGCTTTTACGCTGATCAAGGTATGCGTAAATAAATAAGACTTGGAAAAATGTGTGTCAATAGCTTATACACTGCGCGAAATATTCTAAAAAACATGAAATTTTGACCGATTTCACCGTATTGTTCCTATGGGAGCTATAGGATATAGACGTCCGATCAGCACGCGCTTTTACCTTGATGAATGAATGCATAAAAAAATACGATTTGAAAAAATGTACAGCAATAGCTTTTACACATCGCGAAATATTCTGAAAAACATCAAATTTGGACCGATTTTACCCTATTGTTCCTATGGGAGCTATAGGATATAGACGTCCGATCGCCACGCGCTTTTACCCTGATCAAGGTACGCATAAAAAAATAAGATTTGGAAAGATTTATGTCAATAGCTTTTACACTGCGCGAAATATCCTAAAAATCATTAAATTTTAACCGATTTTACCCTATTGTTCCTATGGGAGCTATAGGATATAGACGTCCGATCGCCACGCGCTTTTACCCTGATCAAGGTATGCATAAAAATACGATTTGTAAAGATTAATGTCAATAGCTTTACACTGCGCGAAATATCATAAATTCTGCAAGATATATCCAATTGTTCCTATGGGAGCTATAGGATATAGACGTCCGATCGGGGCGATTTTCAAACTTGATCTGCGTACACATGTTTTAGGACGATTGTGAAAGTTTCAGATCGCTAGCTTTTAAACTGAGCTCGCAAACGGTATTGAAACAGACGGACAGACGGACAGACGGACAGACGGACATGGCTATATCGACTCCCCTATTGATCCTGATCAAGAATATATATACTTTATGGGGTCGGAAACGTCTCCTTCACTGCGTTACAAACTTCTGACCAAAATTATAATACCCTCTGCAAGGGTATAAAAACGAGGTAACGGAAGCTAACTTCGGCAAGCCGAAGTTTTAATACCCTTGCAGACTTTGCCGAAATTGCTAAAACTGAAAAAGTAGCGATAGGAATAAGGTATACATAAATAAACTAGATATTGCGTCGTTTGATGTCAATTGCTTTTATACTGCAAAAATGTCATATAAAATAGAAAAAAGGGATACTTTCGCAGCCTTTAACTATTTTTCCTACGGAAGCTATAAGAAATAGACGTCCGATCGGCAAGCGCTTTTACCCTAATCAAGATATGCGTAAATAAATAAGACTTGGAAAAATTTATGTCAGTAGCTTACACACTACGTGAAAAATTCAGAAAACCAACAAATTTGGACCGATTTCACCGAATTGTTCCTATGGGAGCTATAGGATATAGACGTCCGATCGCCAAGCGCTTTTACCCTGATCAAGGTATGCATAAAAATAAGATTTGGAAAGATTTATGTTAAATGCTTTACACTGCGCGAAATATCTTCCATTCTGAAAGTTATATCCGATTGTTCCTATGGGAGCTATAGGATATAGACGTCCGATCAGCACGCGCTTTTACCTTGATGAAGGAATGCATAAAAAAATACGATTTGAAAAAATTTATAGCAATAGCTTTTACACAGCGCGAAATATTCTGAAAAACATCAAATTTGGACCGATTTTACCCTATTGTTCCTATGGGAGCTATAGGATATAGACGTCCGATCGCCACGCGCTTTTACCCTGATCAAGGTATGCATAAAAAAATACGATTTGGAAAGATTCATGTCAAAAGCTTTTACACTGCGCGAAATATCAAAATCAATTCTGGCAAGATATATCCGATTGTTCCTATGGGAGCTATAGGATATAGACGTCCGATCGGGGCGATTTTCAAACTTGATCTGCGTACACATGTTTTAGGACGAGTGTGAAAGTTTCAGATCGCTAGCTTTTAAACTGAGCTCGCAAACGGTATTGAAACAGACGGACAGACGGACAGACGGACATGGCTATATCGACTCAGGAGGTGATCCTGATCAAGAATATACTTTATAGGGTCGGAAACGTCTCCTTCACTGCGTTACAAACTTCTGACCAAAATTATAATACCCTCTGCAAGGGTATAAAAAGATTAGCTATACGTAATTAATTTAATTTTTAAATAGCGGATGTAGTATGTACTTGTCTGATTGGCAGCAACTTTTACCCTGAGCAAGGTGTACATAAATAAATTAGATAAATTGCATAGTTTCATGCCAATAGCTTTTATACTGCAAAATTGTCATATACAAATAGGGAAAAAAGGGATATTTTCGCAGCCTTTAACAATTTTTCCTACGGAAGCTATACGATATAGACGTCCAATCGGCAAGCGCTTTTACGCTGATCAAGGTATGCGTAAATAAATAAGACTTGGAAAAAGGGTGTCAATAGCTTATACACTGCGCGAAATATTCTAAAAAACATGAAATTTTGACCGATTTCACCGTATTGTTCCTATGGGAGCTATAGGATATAGACGTCCGATTAGCACGCGCTTTTACCTTGATGAATGAATGCATAAAAAAATACGATTTGAAAAAATGTACAGCAATAGCTTTTACACATCGCGAAATATTCTGAAAAACATCAAATTTGGACCGATTTTACCCTATTGTTCCTATGGGAGCTATAGGATATAGACGTCCGATCGCCACGCGCTTTTACCCTGATCAAGGTATGCATAAAAAAATACGATTTGTAAAGATTAATGTCAATAGCTTTTACACTGCGCGAAATATCATAAATTCTTGCAAGATATATCCAATTGTTCCTATGGGAGCTATAGGATATAGACGTCCGATCGGGGCGATTTTCAAACTTGATCTGCGTACACATGTTTTAGGACGATTGTGAAAGTTTCAGATCGCTAGCTTTTAAACTGAGCTCGCAAACGGTATTGAAACAGACGGACAGACGGACAGACGGACATGGCTATATCGACTCCCCTATTGATCCTGATCAAGAATATATATACTTTATGGGGTCGGAAACGTCTCCTTCACTGCGTTACAAACTTCTGACCAAAATTATAATACCCTCTGCAAGGGTATAAAAAAGATTAGCTATACGTAATTAATTTAATTTTTAAATAGCGGATGTAGTATGTACTTGTCTGATTGGCAGCAACTTTTACCCTGAGCAAGGTGTACATAAATAAATTAGATAAATTGCATAGTTTCATGCCAATAGCTTTTATACTGCAAAATTGTCATATACAAATAGGGAAAAAAGGGATATTTTCGCAGCCTTTAACAATTTTTCCTACGGAAGCTATACGATATAGACGTCCAATCGGCAAGCGCTTTTACGCTGATCAAGGTATGCGTAAATAAATAAGACTTGGAAAAATGTGTGTCAATAGCTTATACACTGCGCGAAATATTCTAAAAACATGAAATTTTGACCGATTTCACCGTATTGTTCCTATGGGAGCTATAGGATATAGACGTCCGATTAGCACGCGCTTTTACCTTGATGAATGAATGCATAAAAAAATACGATTTGAAAAAATGTACAGCAATAGCTTTTACACATCGCGAAATATTCTGAAAAACATCAAATTTGGACCGATTTTACCCTATTGTTCCTATGGGAGCTATAGGATATAGACGTCCGATCGCCACGCGCTTTTACCCTGATCAAGGTACGCATAAAAAAATAAGATTTGGAAAGATTTATGTCAATAGCTTTTACACTGCGCGAAATATCCTAAAAATCATTAAATTTTAACCGATTTTACCCTATTGTTCCTATGGGAGCTATAGGATATAGACGTCCGATCGCCACGCGCTTTTACCCTGATCAAGGTATGCATAAAAAATACGATTTGTAAAGATTAATGTCAATAGCTTTTACACTGCGCGAAATATCATAAATTCTTGCAAGATATATCCAATTGTTCCTATGGGAGCTATAGGATATAGACGTCCGATCGGGGCGATTTTCAAACTTGATCTGCGTACACATGTTTTAGGACGATTGTGAAAGTTTCAGATCGCTAGCTTTTAAACTGAGCTCGCAAACGGTATTGAAACAGACGGACAGACGGACATGGCTATATCGACTCCCCTATTGATCCTGATCAAGAATATATATACTTTATGGGGTCGGAAACGTCTCCTTCACTGCGTTACAAACTTCTGACCAAAATTATAATACCCTCTGCAAGGGTATAAAAAAAACTGAAATAAATTCAATTTAAAACTCTTCGATAAAAAAAAATGCCAAAATCAGAAAGTAACAACCAGGACATCGAAGAGTTGAAAAACCGACGAGATGGATATATGAGGAGTATAGAGCGAACGCAAAGATATTTAAATGAGGGTCGATTCTCTTTAAATACGGTTGAGTTTGAATGTCGATTAGAAATTCTAAATACGCACATCGAAAATGCTTCGCTTATACAAAATAAAATTGAAGCGAAAGATGGAGATGATGAGTACCGCGAAGAGTTCGAAGAGACTGCGATAATAGCAAAATCGTTGCTAATTTCCCTAATTGCGGAAACAAAGCGTAAGAGCGTTGACAATTCCGCTCCGCCGGCAACGCGCACATCCCAATGCCCTTCAGCAAAGATTCGATTTCGCAAAAAGGTTCCCTTATGCATTAACTGCCTCCGTAAGGGCCACACGGTAAAAGATGCAAATCGAAGAGATGCAGGGTGTGTAAGTCCTTACACCACACATTGCTGCACATGTATTCGCCATCAAACCTCGCGTTGCCACTTCCTCCTCAGCCCACGCTCTTGCAGAATACTCCATCCACTTCGCATGTTTTGCATGCGACTGCATCGGATAGAGTTATTCTTGCCACAGCCATCGTGAGCGTCCAAACAAAAAAGTGGTTCACAAGTAAATTTTGTGACCGATGAGAGACTTCAGATTAAGAGGGAGGACGTGTGTTTGAGCTTGCGGGACATTGGTGGAACTAATGCTCAAGCAAGCAAGAAAATACACACGATAGTCAAGTCGCGAGTGGGTAGCAGTCAATTGTCGTCCGAATTTTACATATTAAAAAATATTTCTGGTTATCATCCGGATCAAACGATGAACACCAGCGGCTGGAGGGTGCCTAAAAATATTCAATTGGCAGATCATATGAAGTTGCGAAACGTAGATTTTTTTCGCTTGAAAGAAGGTTATCCAAAGATCCTTCTTTAAAAAAAGATGTATCTGGAATTCATGGAAGAATATGAAGCCATGGGCCACATGTCTTCCACTAACAATAAAATTCTAGACAGTTCGCACTATTTCATTCCGCACCAATGCGTGCTGCGACCTCAAAGCACCTCGACAAAGTTGAGAGTGGTATTCGACGCCTCGAGCCGTACATCGACGCAGGTCGCGTTGAATGACATCATGATGGTTGGCCCCACCATTCAAGAGGAGCTGTATTCCCTGCTTCGGTTCAGACTGCACAAGTTTGCGCTCGCAGCAGACGTAAAAAAGATGTATCGTCAAGTAATGGTTGACGAAGCTGACCGAAATTTTCAGCTCATAGTGTGGAGACGAGATCCATCTGAGTCTCTAAAAATCTTCAAGCTGAACACCGTGACTTATGGAACTTCGCCAGCACCCTATCTGGCGATTCGGTGTTTAATGCGGCTTGGAGATCGCGCAGGATTCGTGTCCAAAAGCCGCTAAGGTCATTCAGAATGACTTTTATGTTGACGATTTGTTGACTGGCGCCAGATGCGTTGAGACGAAGTTTCTCAGGTATTGCAAGAGGCAGGATTTGAATTGGCAAAGTGGTTTTCTAACTGCCCAGAGTTGTTCGCATCTGAAAGCGCTGTCATGCCGCTAACGGCAGACTCAGACGTAACTAAAACCCTTGGCGTGGTTTGGTTGCCGGGTAAAGATTACTTTCAATTTCGGACTCTTTCCTGGATCTTCGTGCGACAAAACGAAATATACTGTCGGTGACTGCCCGACTTTTCGATCCGCTTGGCCTATTGTGTCCTCTAGTGACTAGGGCAAAAATGTTGTTGCAGGAACTGTGGTTTCGAAAGCTAGACTGGGACGAGTCGCTGCCGATTCAACTGCTGACATCTTGGGAAGCTTTTAAGGGAACGCTGTTGCAGCTGCCCAAGATCAAGGTATCGCGATTCGTTCATACAGACGCCAAAGTCCCGGCAGAAATACATGGTTTCGCTGACGCTTCCATGCGAGCATATTGAGCGTGCATCTACGTTCGCACTAGTAACGCTGAAGGTTTAAAAGTATCTTTATTGACAGCAAAATCCAAAATAGCTCCCCCTCAAGACGAAAACTTCGCCTCGCCTTGAGTTGTGCGTCGCTCACCTTCTTGCGGATCTTTATAATCGTGTAAGACTATTGCTTAATTTTCCGATTACAAAAGTGTTCCTCTGGACGGATTCTGAGATCACTTTGCATTGGATCAAAACGCATACTTCGTCGTTGTCAGTTTTTGTCTCAAACCGAGTTGCGGAGATTCAAGAGTGGTCGGAAAAAGCAAAACATGTCCCCACGAAAGTAAACCCAGCGGACATTGTGTCACGGGGATGTGACGTTGAGGAACTTACAGCTTTCATTTGGTTTGCTGGGCCGTCGTTTTTGCTCGATGCAGAAAAAGATTGGCCTGTAAATCGACACTTCGAAGTACCAGCTGATGTCGTGTCAATGGCATTACGCAAATCAACATTGGCGCTTGTGGTAATCCCAGAGCCCAGCTATGTGCTTCAGAAAATAGAATCCTTTTCGTCGCACATAAGGCTTCTAAGGGTTTTCGTGTGGGTCTTACGGTTTATTCAAAGGTGTAAAAAAGTGTCGCAGCCCTTTGAAAAAAGTATAACACCAAGAGAACTGAATTTTGCGTTCGAGAAAATTGTGGAAGTGATCCAATCTCAAAAGTTCCGTGACGACATAGGTAAAATTCGGAAAAATAAGCCGGTAGCAACGAATATACAAAAACTAAGCCCTTTTATTCAGGAGAAAAAATTAGATTGGTGTTCCTCGACATTGCTGCGAGTTGGGGGTCGGTTATTGAATGCTCCTATCCCATACGAAGCCAAATTCCCGTTGTTGTTGTCGAAAGGCTCACAGTTTGTTAAAACGTACGTGTCCTAGGAAAGGAAGTACGCAGGAAGTTTGCCGCAGAACAGTTCGTTCTTGCATTCGTTGCTTTCGGTGCAAGCCGCAACTCCATCAGACAGACTTCGAGCTCTCCGCCCTTTTAATATCTGTGGTGTTGATTTTTGTGGCCCCGTACAAATCATACGTGGCATTGTTTGTATGTTTTGCGTCCAAAGCGGTCCACTTAGAGTTAGTGTCTGACCTCACCACTGATGCGTTTTTGTTGGCATTCCAAAGGTTCGTAAGTCGACTCCGGAGAAGGTGTGGTGCGACAACGCGACGAACTTCGTCGGAGCCGATCGCCACATGATAGAGTTCCGGGCCCGTCTGCAGGAGCAGGGGGCGGTATCGCAACATTCGCATCAAGAAAAGGATGCGAGTTTGCGTTCATACCGCCCAGAGCACCTCACTTCGGCGGACTTTGGGAAGCAGGTGTGAAGTCTGCAAAGCACCTGTTCCTTCGGACGGTCGGCGAAGACAGCGCGGAACTCTCCTCACCAGCGTGGAGGCCGTTCTCAACTCTCAACTCAACTAGATCGTGGCGGTGCACGTCGACGCTGACGGCAAGGTCCGAGTGGCGGACGTGAGGATGCGACTTATCGGCGAGCGGTCTATAGGCTGGCGGTGCTGCCTGTGGCATGCTGAAGACGGCGGTCCTTCAGGGGGCGGTGTTCGCGCACTTTGCGTTTTTTGGTTTTAATTTGTTGAATAGGTTAAGGCGGGAGCGGGAGCGCAATAAAGATCTAATCATTCTCGCGAATTCGCCCCGTCTCTCGCCCCCTTCGTTAAGTTAGGCTTCAGCGTTTATATATTGAAATTAAAAGTCAGTGTTAAATCGACCCGCACTCCCTTTCGTCGCTTCGTCGTTATTAAAATCGCCAAAGATCGACCAAGTCGCGTATTTATTAATACAAAAAAGTATTAAGTTTTTCAGGTACATTTGATTTAGGTGTGAAAGTGAACTTTAAAAGGGAAAGACGTGCTATACCTCAAGCTCCGTGTTGACTCGTTTTTTCTGAGTTCCCGCTACTGTTACGACCAACAATAAGCTTCAACAAATCGTCCCGGAGCCTAAGTCGTCTGCACATGCTGATGTTTTTCCCGTATCGTTGCTGATTTTGGTAAAATAACATTATATTCTTCGCGTCGCAAAAGCCACTCATATCCCCGAAGACCACGCAAATCGTCGCAAACACGGTGAAAAACGGCAAAAAGGCGGAAAACTCTCTTGAGGCAGAAAGCGTGTCAAAAGTAAGCCAAAAACTAGAGGTGGACCAGGTCAGCTGTTGTCACCATTCACACGGCACGATCACACCACCGCAAAAGTGTGACTGTTAAAAGAGTTCGTGTTGTAGCAGCTAGCTTATTTTTCGCCAACCCATTTTTTTAAATTCTAACTGCCTAAACATGCCACAACCGCCAGCAAAGAGAACCAGGGAAAAAACTTCCACTGAGTTAAGTTCTCCAACAGACGGGCTTTGGGAAAAAATAAGCCAGAAGTTTGTTGAGCAAACTGATTTCTTTAAAAACTATATGGCTGAACTGGAGAATCGCATTACGACCAAAATTACTGTTACGCTGGACGCTATTAACAGTGATATGTCGGAAATTATGAAGAGAGTTGAGCGTTTGGAGAGTGAGGTTGCGGAAATCCGGGCCTTGCGAGACCAAGTCAATAGCCTAAAGTCGGCATCTGAGCTGCAGCAAAATGATAGGGTAGCATGTGATCTCCGCCTACATGGGGTACCATTTAATCAAGGCGAAGATGTGAGGGCATTGTTTCACACCCTTTGCTTTAACCTTAAGGTTACCCCCACCCCAAGAATTCGAGATATATTCCGGATGAAACCCCCTAGAAACGGTCGTTCTATAGTTGACCCAATTATAATGATCAAGTTTGATAGACTTGAGGACAAGGCTAACCTAATGCGTACCGTGGGTGCACTACGGCGTGAAACGAAAAGCCAGCTTTCTCTAAGTTATGTTGGCATAGATTCGCCCACTCCAATCTATCTGAACGAACAGCTGACTAAAACCAACTATGAGATTTTTAAAGCAGCCATGCACATGAAGCGTCAGAAGGTCCTATCGGCTGTCTTCACTCGTCGAGCAATGGTCCACGTAAAGAAGACGGGCAGTGATCAGGTCCTATGCATTGAGAACATGAAGGCCCTTACCGACATTAATCCTGATCGTCATGAGAAACCTGCTGAAACTGACTCTAGGAAGGATGGAGCGACACCTAATTTATTTCGTTAATGCAGTTCAACTAAATGTTCTATATGTTCATTTTAAGGTATTATTAGTTCTATTTATATTTACTTTCAATTGCAATTTGTACTTTTATTATATTATGTGTGGTACTGTGTGTGTGTTCCAGGTCTTAGCACTTCAAAATACTTATACTTCTTTTACATATGTCTGCAATCGAGCCTAATCCAAACTTTAACAGCCATGAATATATGTCACATAAATGCGCAAAGTCTGACTAATAAAATCGATGAGTTCAGGTACCTATTCGAAAATTCAAAAGTCGATGTCATCTGTGTTTCCGAAACTTGGTTCACGTCCGATATCAGTAGTTCATATCTTCGTTGTGCTGATACAATCTGTTTCGTTCTGATAGAGTAAATCATGCCGGCGGTGTTGCTATTTTTGTCCGTAAACAATTTAAATGTAAAGTTATACGTCAGCAAGAGCTAGAGAGTGCAATAGAATACTTATTTGTAGAAGTACGAGGAAAAAATTCTCAAAACATTCTTATTGGCTGTGCCTATAGACCACATCGTACTACTTGCTACTCAGATCTACTTGCCAATCTGACTGCCCTAACATGGACATACAAAAATATTGCATTAATTGTGATTTCAACAGTGACCTTCTAACTGATACTAGTCTCTGCGCAGAACTATTATCACTCGGACTTCAGCCAGCAAATGTCACACACCCTACCCATTTCACAAAATCCTCACAAACCCTACTAGATGTATTTTTCGTAGATGACGCAAGTAAAATCCTTTTATATGACCAGGTATCTGTATATCATGCCAGCGGCATGATCTTATCTACTTGAGGAATACTCCATAACCTATCGGGCCTTAAAAGATATAAACTATATGCTACTGGACTCAGAGTGTAACTCTTACAACTGGCAAGCATTGTATACAATTCCCAATGTTGATTTACAGTTAGAGTTCTTTAACAACAATATCGAGCTTCTATACAACAAATATGTACCAGTCAAAACAAAAAAAATTAGGCCAAATGAGAACCCATGGATTAGCATGGAAATCAAAAATACAATTAATGCATGTGATAGGGCCTATAGAAAGTGGAAACGCTATAAAACAGATTTCTTACACAAGCAGTACAGTTCCTTGAGAATAAAGGTCAATAAGTCATGCTGGTTAGGTAAAAGGAAATTCTATCAACAGAAATTCAATAATGTGTCATCTGGTAAAGAATTCTGGAAAAACATAAAAAGTATTGGAGTAGGAAAACAACGACAAGTGACAGCTTGCCATATTAATGCTAATGAATTAAATAATAAATTTGTGAAATCTCAACCTTTAGTACCTGATCAAACTAACAACCCTTACCTGAACACATTGCCAAACAACAACTGTAATACTAGCTTTAGTTTTGTTTGTGTGAGTCAATGTGATGTCCTACAGTCCATGTTAAATATAAAATCAAGTGCAATGGGTCTCGATAATATACATCCAAAATTTTTACTAATCCTTGTCCCCAAGCTACTTCCATATATAACACACATTTTTAACACAGCAATAACATCTTCTACATTTCCAACATGCTGGAAGACAGCCAAAGTACTTCCTATACCAAAAATAAAGGGTGAATATAGACCGATATCCATACTTTCCTTTCTATCCAAAGCATTTGAGCGCCTAGTCTCCACACAAATTAATTTCTATCTTCACGATAATTCACTGTTGAATACACGACAACATGGCTTTCGGAAAACGCGTAGTTGTATGACAGCAATTTTAAAAATTTCAGAGGATATTCGCATGAAAACGGATGACAGGCAAGTTACATTTCTAACACTGCTAGACTATAGCAAGGCTTTCGATACTGTCGATCATTTTATTCTGTGTACTAAGTTAGAAAAACTATATAATTTTTCAAACCCAGCTACAAGCTTGGTAAGAACATACCTAATGGGCCGATCCCAATGTGTTGTAACGGAGTCTGAGACCTCTGACTTTTTATTTACTAAGCGTGGTGTCCCCCAAGGGTCGGTCCTTGGACCATTACTGTTTTTGATATATGTGAACGATCTTCCAAATGTCTTGTCTAATTGTGAAGTCCAGATGTATGCTGACGATATGCAAATGTATGTGAGTCGTCCATATAGCCGTATATCTGAATGTATTGATGTCAGTAATAGTGAACTTAAACTAGTTAGCAATTGGGCAATGAATAACGGTCTTCAAATAAATCCAAAAAAATCCAAATGTTTGATAATTTTTTAAAAAGAAATAAACCCACCAGTGCAAAGGCTCAAGGTTGATACTGATGAGATTGAATACGTAAATCGAGCTAACAACCTCGGAATTGTGTTCAATAGCACTCTTTCGTGGTCCAATCATATCGACTATATAGTTGGTAAGACGTATTGTCAACTACGTCAATTAAAACTGATCCAGAGTATTTTACCAACCCATAGTAAAATGGTATTAGCAAAGTCGATTATAATCCCTTCACTTTTATACTGCATTGAAATATTTGGAAAATGCGACTCAATAAGTAGGAATAAATTAACCGTAGCATACAACAATATAGAAAGATTTATTTTCAATATTAAACCACACGATTCAATTTCAAGTCATGCTAAACAAATCTTTAGACTAGACTTTTCCACATTAGCTGAATTTAGGACACTGATTCTCCTTCACAAAATAGTCACGACCAAGGAACCAAATTACTTGTTTTCGTTTCTCAACTTTGCACAATCAGCCAGAACGAATAATATAATTCCCACAAGAATCAACTATTCCTCGAGTGAAAATCACTTCTTTGCATGGGCTGTTAAGCTTTGGAATAATTTACCACACAGTTTAAAGAATACAAGAAGTGCTAGACAGTTTCGGAAAGAATTATTATTAATGTTAAAAAAATAACTAACCCACAACCACACACAACTAATTATAAATCCAAGAACTAACTATAGATAAGAATTCAAAAAAAACGAGGACGGAAGCTAACTTCGGCAAGCCGAAGTTTTAATACCCTTGCAGACTTTGCCGAAATTGCTAAAACTGAAAAAGTAGCGATAGGAATAAGGTATACATAAATAAACTAGATTTGCGTCGTTTGATGTCAATTGCTTTTATACTGCAAAAATGTCATATAAAATAGAAAAAAAGGGATACTTTCGCAGCCTTTAACTATTTTTCCTACGGAAGCTATAAGAAATAGACGTCCGATCGGCAAGCGCTTTTACCCTAATCAAGATATGCGTAAATAAATAAGACTTGGAAAAATTTATGTCAGTAGCTTACACACTACGTGAAAAATTCAGAAAACCAACAAATTTGGACCGATTTCACCGAATTGTTCCTATGGGAGCTATAGGATATAGACGTCCGATCGCCAAGCGCTTTTACCCTGATCAAGGTATGCATAAAAAAATAAGATTTGGAAAGATTTATGTTAAATGCTTTTACACTGCGCGAAATATCTTCCATTCTTGAAAGTTATATCCGATTGTTCCTATGGGAGCTATAGGATATAGACGTCCGATCAGCACGCGCTTTTACCTTGATGAAGGAATGCATAAAAAATACGATTTGAAAAAATTTATAGCAATAGCTTTTACACAGCGCGAAATATTCTGAAAAACATCAAATTTGGACCGATTTTACCCTATTGTTCCTATGGGAGCTATAGGATATAGACGTCCGATCGCCACGCGCTTTTACCCTGATCAAGGTATGCATAAAAAAATTACGATTTGGAAAGATTCATGTCAAAAGCTTTTACACTGCGCGAAATATCATCAATTCTGGCAAGATATATCCGATTGTTCCTATGGGAGCTATAGGATATAGACGTCCGATCGGGGCGATTTTCAAACTTGATCTGCGTACACATGTTTTAGGACGAGTGTGAAAGTTTCAGATCGCTAGCTTTTAAACTGAGCTCGCAAACGGTATTGAAACAGACGGACAGACGGACAGACGGACAGACGGACATGGCTATATCGACTCAGGAGGTGATCCTGATCAAGAATATATATACTTTATAGGGTCGGAAACGTCTCCTTCACTGCGTTACAAACTTCTGACCAAAATTATAATACCCTCTGCAAGGGTATAAAAAAAAAAACAAATTGTACTACGGATAATAATCAAAACTTGCAAATATGTTTAAGTGATTCTGTAAAACTATCTGTAAGATTGTAAACTTTGTTTTGTGACTAGTGCTTTACTTTTAAGTTAAATTGTTAACTTTAGCGCTAGGAAGATAAATAAATAATAATAATAATAATAATAATAGGTCAATATCTCCAAAGGCTTGAAAAAAAAGCCGGTATATACAAGATCAGCCAACTTAAAATGGCACTGTGTGAAGAAATCTTTGAAAATATTTCGTTTAAAAAAATGGGCAATAAAATTTAAAAAAATTAAGAGTAGCGCTACTCAAGCCAGTGACCATAAAAACGATAAAAAAAAAATTAAGCTATAATGTCTGAAAACCAAGACGATCTACTACAAGGCGGCCATACTGGAATAGCCAAAACCCTGTCAAAAATAAGACAACATTTCTATAGGAAAAACATGTCTAGAGACATAACGAACTACGTAAAGGCATGTCCAAAATGCCAAAAATCCAAAATTACTAAACATACTAAAACTCCATTAACTTTAACAGAGGCTCAAACTATTGCATTTGACAGAGAAATTGTTGATACAATAGGTCCATTACCAAAATCGAATCAGGGCAATGAGTTCGCAGTAACTTTGATATGCGACTTAACAAAATATTTAATTGCCATACCAAAAAATCAGTAGCTAAAGCTATATTTGAAAATTTTATTCTAAAGTACGGTTTAATGAAGACGTTCATATCGGACATGGGAACTGAATATAAAAATTCAATTATTGAAGATTTATGGAAATACCTAGGTATAAAAAAACATAACATCTACAAAGCATAACCACCAGACATTATGAACAATAGAACGTAGTCACCGAAAACTTAACGAATATATTCGATATATCCGTTGATAAAACAGATTGGGACATATGGCTACAATACTTCGTCTATTGTTTCAATACAACACCTTCTATGACATACAACTATTGCCCCAATGAATTAGTTTTTAGCAAACATTCAAATTTAAGTAAATCTTTTAATTCAACAGATAGAATAGACCCTTTATATAACATAGTTGATTATACTAAGGAAGCAAATTGTAGACTAGAAAATGCTTAGAAAAGAGCAAGAATTATGATAGATAAAAATAAGCAAAAAGAGAAATCAAATTACGACCAAAACAATATGGATTTTAAGTTAGAGATGGGAGACCAGGTTTTATTGAGAAATGACACCGGTCATAAATTAGATAACAAATATTTAGACCCTTACAAAGTGGTAGAAATAAAAGAAAATGAAAACATAGTAGTAATGGGCGATAAAAATAAAAAACAAGTTGTTCATAAAGATAGGCTTACAATTTTTCCTCTATAAATACTTTGTTATCTCGTAATGCCTGATCAACCATACGGGTACAAAAGAAAAAAATGAAGGAACTTTACAACAACATTTCCAATTCATATTTCGTAATTTTACTTTTAACTACAATTTTATAATTTTTATCATATTTTTTTACATTTTTTATTGACATTTTATATTCTTATATTTTCAAATCAACAATTTTTACTAATTAGTATGACCATTGTAATGTCATACATACACTCATAGACAAAATAATAGGTGTTTTTTTTCCTTTTTTAACTTTCTATTTCTAATTCATATTTTCTCTAAACTCAACAAATCAATTTTTTCAAAGATAAATGATTGAATTAAATTAATATTTCACTATGTTTGGCCTTTTTATACCCTTGCAGAGGGTATTATAATTTTGGTCCGAAGTTTGTAACGCAGTGAAGGAGACGTTTCCGACCCAATAAAGTATATATATTCTTGATCAGGATCATTAGGGGAGTCGATATAGCCATGTCCGTCTGCCCGTCTGTTTCACTACCGTTTGCGGGCTCAGTTTAAAAGCTAGCGATCTGAAACTTTCACACTCGTCCTAAAACATGTGTACGCAGATCAAGTTTGACAATCGCCCCCATCGGACGTCTATATCCTACAGCTCCCATAGGAACAATCGGATATATCTTGCCAGAATTGATGATATTTCGCGCAGTGTAACAATTGCTTTTACATGAATCTTTCCAAATCGTATTTTTGTATGCATACCTTGATTAGGGTAAAAGCGCGTGAAGATCGGACGTCTATATCTTATAGCTCCCATAGGAACAGTAGGGTAAAATCGGTTAAAATTTAATGATTTTTAGGATATTTCGCGCAGTAAATAAGCTATTGTCATGAATCTTTTCAAATCGTATTTTTTTATGCATACCTTGATTAGGATAAAAGCGCGTGACGATCGGACGTCTATATCCTATAGCTCCCATAGGAGCAATATACCTTATTCCTTTCGCTACTTTTTCATTTTAAGCAATTTCGGCAAAGTCTTTAAGGGTATAAAAACTTCGGCTTGCCGAAGTAAGCTTCCGTCCTCGTTATATATTGAACTAAGTATCTGGGAGCTAATAACCGGTATATCCGCCGTTACTCTGCAAGACTTTCACTATTCGTCTTGGAATGTTGTACCCTGCTTTTTGGACATTATCCCAAAGTTTATTTTTTTTTTTGACAAAAAGTGTTTCCGGATTGAGGTTCGGGGATTGACTTGGCCACTCAAGAACATCCACATTTTGTTCTTGGAACCAATCCTTTACTACTCGAGAGACGTGCTCCTTAATAAAAACGATGTCTAATAGAGGATATATTTTTATTTTTCTTTTTATTCGTTTTGATTTGATTTTTTTTGTTTGGTGCGAATATATATCAATTTTTTCTATTTACACTCATGGACAAAATAAAAGGTGTGATTTTTTTTCTTTTTTAACTTTCTGTTTCTAATTCATATCTTCTCTAATCTCAACAAATCAAATTTTTTTCATAACTTCTATTATTTGTCTTTAAAAAAAATGTAAAAACTGATTCACAAATCCTTTAATATAACACTAAATTCAATATTTTCTTAAATCCGCCAATTTTGGCTGTACACAATAATAGGTGTACAAAGATAAATGTTTAAATTAAATTAATATTTCACTATGTTTGGTCTTTTTATATGTTGAACTAAGTATCTGGAAGCTAATAACCGGTATATCCGCCGTTATTTTGCAAGACTTTTTCTATTCGTCTTGGCATGAAGGACATTAACTTATGACATGTTCCAATTGGAATGTTGTACTCTGCTTTTTGGTTATTATCCCAAAGTTGATTTTTTTTTGACAAAAAGTGTTTACGACGTCTATTTTGAGTTCACCGCAAAGATACTCGATGGGATTGAGGTTGGGGGATTGACTTGCCCACACAAGAACATCTCGGAACCAATCCTTTACTACTCGAGAGGCGTGCTTCGGGTCATTATCCTGCTGAAACTTTCATAAAAATGGTATATTATCCTGGGCATATGGTAGCATCACAGTCTCCAATAGATATTTGTACTCGAATCTGTCCATTATTCCGACAATACGATGAATCAGACCAAAACCATGCCATGAAAAGCAGGCCCGTGCCATTAGTCTACTACCTCCATGTTTCACAGTTTTATATTATTCTTCCTTCTAAATCTTTTCCAAATGATTTTTTTTTGGTTTCGTCCCTCCAGAGGATATTACGCACTTTTTTCTCAACCCCGCTCCACAACAGGTTCTACGATTTAATGCAAATTTGTTCCTCATCTGTAAATTTGCCGATCGAAGCACAGGAATTCTGCGAGCAATCCTACCTGGTAGGTTTGCTATTGCCAATTACCATATTTTATATTTAATGTTGCTATTTTGTCTCGCTTTAATTTCCTTTGGCTTGGTATTGACTGTGCGTAGGTTAGTTCCTGTATGTGGAGGCAGAAAATATATATATGTTGGATGAGCATGCACAATATATATGCGTAAGCGTATGTGTTGGATGCTGCTTTTTGTCATACAGTGCAAACACGATAAGTGGACTATAGTTGTGATGGCATACTAAACATTTATGGAGGCAGAAAATATATCTATGTAGATATGGGTATGCATGCATTTATGGATATATGTGTGTATGTGTAAGTGTATCGGTACAGTAGAGCGTCGAGGAGTGGACTGTATTTGAAGTGACGGAACAGAGAAAATTATGTAGAGAGAAAAAACAAAAGACAAAAAATATATATCGCAACAGCGGTGGACTGTTCGGCGAACAGGGAAACCTCCCAAAATTGGTTCACACCGAGCTGATATTAGTTATGCATTTTTATTTTCCACCACACAATTTCACTTTCCTTATTAAACAATGGAGGTTTATTTGAACTCTTGCACGGAACACAAAGATAAAAGAAAGAGTTCAATGCAATACAAAAGAAATAAACGCCCTTAGCCATGTTAGTGCATGAATAAAGTTCGGACAGGTCATAGCCGGAAATAAAAGTATTTAAACGATGAAAGCTCAAATCCCATTTTAAAACCCATAAAATAGTTTGAATACATTAGTTGTAGCTACTCTTCTTTCTTATCAGAATTCAAGAGGCTTATTTAGTAAGCTGACTAAATTATACTCGGATAGTTTTTCCTTTACATATAATATTATTGTATGTACAGAAACTTGGCTAAGGCCGGATATTCTTAGCTCCGATAAGTATACAATTTATAGGCTTGATCGTCAGTCCAGACGAGGAGGTGGAGTCTTGATTGCTATCGACTCAACCCTTCCGTCTGAATTACTAACTTTCGAAGAATTTAATGACATCGAATTCGAAGGTATACAATTATCGTCTCCCGGTAGTTTCATATATTATTATATATTATTTCCGTTATTTATTTATTTTTTTTTTTTTGCGCGGAGTCCCACGGCTCACTTACCCGCCCAACCGACCGAGGGGCGCAGTCATGTATCGTACGGCACGATTCGCGAGAGGATAGACGCGAGATAAGAAAATAAGGTCGGGGGAAAAAGTAATACTAAGATCAATCTTGTGCCAATGAAATATTACTCGTTTTAGGAGCGGCAGAGAGTCAAGATTTGAGATTATAGGAAAAAGTCTATTATAGTCAGAACATAATACTCTGAAAGGCTCATGCAAGGCATAGTTGGATCTATAATGATTTAAAATTAGGGGATTATAATTTCTAGTTAATATACTTGGCACAGAAAAGTTTAGCCGACTTATTAAGTTGGGGCAGTCAATATCACCATGTATAAGGTTATAAATAAAGAAAGTACCAAGCATCGTCCTTCGGTTGGCTAGGGTGGGTAAATTAATCAACAGAAGTCTACTAGAATCAGAAGGTAAGTTAAGATTTGCATCTCAGATAAGGCGCCGTAAGGCAAAAAGAAGAAAGTTGTTTTGTACTGAGTCAATACGACCAATATGTATTCCGTATTGTGGACGCCAGACGGGAGACCCATATTCCAGAATCGGACGGACAAGCGAAATAAATAAAGTTTTAGTTAAATAAGGATCATCGAATTCTTCTGACTGCCTATTAATAAATCCAAGCAGTCCTCTGGCTTTATTAACCATAGACGAAATGTGATTAGAAAATTTTAGTTTGGGGTCCAAGAGAACGCCGAGATCGTTTACAAGAGTTATTCTATCCCAAGAGCTGCCACTTAATGTGTATATCGGATTGGCCCGATAAGAAGTCATCAGCTTGCTCTTGGAACCGTTTAAATTTAGTAAATTATCTCGGCACCAGTTTTGAAAATTATCTAGATCGGATTGTAAGTCTAAATGACAGGAAATGTACGTATACTGCAGGCATAACTTAACATCATCTGCATACATAAGTACGCGAGACTGACTTCTAATTGATGGAAGATCGTTAACAAATAATGTAAAAATTGAATTTTTAAAAAGGACCCTTTGTGACCTGCCATTCAGATAACTTGAGATCCATCTAAGAAGATCAACTGGAAAACCTAACCAGTCAAGTTTTTGAACTAGAAGTAAGTGATTTACAGAGTCAAATGCTTTACTAAAGTCAGTGTAAATGACGTCTCTTTGAAAACTACTATTAAAGCCCTTTATATGAAATGTAGTAAGCTCTAGAAGGTTTGTGATTGTGGATCTAAGTTTAATAAATCCGTGTTGACACGGAGAAATGATTGATCTACAAAGGTGCTGCAAATAAGGATTAATGATTTTTTCAAAAAGCTTAGGAATAGCTGACAACTTAGAAATGCCTCTGTAGTTACTGGCTTGTAACTTGTTACCTTTTTTGAAAAGAGCTATAACAAAAGATTCCTTTCAAATATTTGGGAATTAGAAACTGCCCTAGAGATAAGGTAAACAACTTGTGAAGACGTTTGCACAGGGCCTTAGCGCAATACCTAAGCACCCACCCAGGAATACCATCGGGCCCTGGCGAATAAACAGGCTTAATACGAAGAAGATCCAAAAGAAGAGAACTTTCTGTTAAAGTGGGACAGAATATGAGGTTTGTCTTGGATATGGTGTAAGAAAAGGGATCTGATGAATAATCTTAAGTAAAGTATGTCGTTTGAAAAAATTGGACAAATGAATCGGCTATTGCCTGATCTGTGGTTGCTGTCATGTTTTTAAATTATATTTACGGTTGGTGTTAACGAATTTATATAACTGTTTCGGGTCTTGAGAGAACTGGACCTTATAACGGTTTAAGTAACTATTATAACACTGAGCATTAAGCACGGTAAATTTTGACCGAGCACTTAAATATCTACTTAAAACTGATTGAGAACCGGTATTTTTATATTTCCTAAAAAGTCTGGACTTTACATTTTTTAAGTGTGTCAACTCTTTGCTAAGCCAAGGCGATTTAGTGGAAATTGACGGATAGTACTACGGAACACAGAAATTAAGAAATGAGTTCATTGCAGTGTAAACGAGGACGGAAGCTAACTTCGGCAAGCCGAAGTTTTAATACCCTTGCAGACTTTGCCGAAATTGCTAAAACTGAAAAAGTAGCGATAGGAATAAGGTATACATAAATAAACTAGATTTGCGTCGTTTGATGTCAATTGCTTTTATACTGCAAAAATGTCATATAAAATAGAAAAAAGGGATACTTTCGCAGCCTTTAACTATTTTTCCTACGGAAGCTATAAGAAATAGACGTCCGATCGGCAAGCGCTTTTACCCTAATCAAGATATGCGTAAATAAATAAGACTTGGAAAAATTTATGTCAGTAGCTTACACACTACGTGAAAAATTCAGAAAACCAACAAATTTGGACCGATTTCACCGAATTGTTCCTATGGGAGCTATAGGATATAGACGTCCGATCGCCAAGCGCTTTTACCCTGATCAAGGTATGCATAAAAAAATAAGATTTGGAAAGATTTATGTTAAATGCTTTTACACTGCGCGAAATATCTTCCATTCTTGAAAGTTATATCCGATTGTTCCTATGGGAGCTATAGGATATAGACGTCCGATCAGCACGCGCTTTTACCTTGATGAAGGAATGCATAAAAAAATACGATTTGAAAAAATTTATAGCAATAGCTTTTACACAGCGCGAAATATTCTGAAAAACATCAAATTTGGACCGATTTTACCCTATTGTTCCTATGGGAGCTATAGGATATAGACGTCCGATCGCCACGCGCTTTTACCCTGATCAAGGTATGCATAAAAAAATACGATTTGGAAAGATTCATGTCAAAAGCTTTTACACTGCGCGAAATATCATCAATTCTGGCAAGATATATCCGATTGTTCCTATGGGAGCTATAGGATATAGACGTCCGATCGGGGCGATTTTCAAACTTGATCTGCGTACACATGTTTTAGGACGAGTGTGAAAGTTTCAGATCGCTAGCTTTTAAACTGAGCTCGCAAACGGTATTGAAACAGACGGACAGACGGACAGACGGACAGACGGACATGGCTATATCGACTCAGGAGGTGATCCTGATCAAGAATATATATACTTTATAGGGTCGGAAACGTCTCCTTCACTGCGTTACAAACTTCTGACCAAAATTATAATACCCTCTGCAAGGGTATAAAAAGATTAGCTATACGTAATTAATTTAATTTTTAAATAGCGGATGTAGTATGTACTTGTCTGATTGGCAGCAACTTTTACCCTGAGCAAGGTGTACATAAATAAATTAGATAAATTGCATAGTTTCATGCCAATAGCTTTTATACTGCAAAATTGTCATATACAAATAGGGAAAAAAGGGATATTTTCGCAGCCTTTAACAATTTTTCCTACGGAAGCTATACGATATAGACGTCCAATCGGCAAGCGCTTTTACGCTGATCAAGGTATGCGTAAATAAATAAGACTTGGAAAAATGTGTGTCAATAGCTTATACACTGCGCGAAATATTCTAAAAACATGAAATTTTGACCGATTTCACCGTATTGTTCCTATGGGAGCTATAGGATATAGACGTCCGATCAGCACGCGCTTTTACCTTGATGAATGAATGCATAAAAAAATACGATTTGAAAAAATGTACAGCAATAGCTTTTACACATCGCGAAATATTCTGAAAAACATCAAATTTGGACCGATTTTACCCTATTGTTCCTATGGGAGCTATAGGATATAGACGTCCGATCGTCACGCGCTTTTACCCTGATCAAGGTACGCATAAAAAAATAAGATTTGGAAAGATTTATGTCAATAGCTTTTACACTGCGCGAAATATCCTAAAAATCATTAAATTTTAACCGATTTTACCCTATTGTTCCTATGGGAGCTATAGGATATAGACGTCCGATCGCCACGCGCTTTTACCCTGATCAAGGTATGCATAAAAAAATACGATTTGTAAAGATTAATGTCAATAGCTTTTACACTGCGCGAAATATCATAAATTCTTGCAAGATATATCCAATTGTTCCTATGGGAGCTATAGGATATAGACGTCCGATCAGGGCGATTTTCAAACTTGATCTGCGTACACATGTTTTAGGACGATTGTGAAAGTTTCAGATCGCTAGCTTTTAAACTGAGCTCGCAAACGGTATTGAAACAGACGGACAGACGGACAGACGGACATGGCTATATCGACTCCCCTATTGATCCTGATCAAGAATATATATACTTTATGGGGTCGGAAACGTCTCCTTCACTGCGTTACAAACTTCTGACCAAAATTATAATACCCTCTGCAAGGGTATAAAAATTAAGTTTTCTATAATTATACATAAAAACGAGGACGGAAGCTAACTTCGGCAAGCCGAAGTTTTAATACCCTTGCAGACTTTGCCGAAATTGCTAAAACTGAAAAAGTAGCGATAGGAATAAGGTATACATAAATAAACTAGATTTGCGTCGTTTGATGTCAATTGCTTTTATACTGCAAAAATGTCATATAAAATAGAAAAAAAGGGATACTTTCGCAGCCTTTAACTATTTTTCCTACGGAAGCTATAAGAAATAGACGTCCGATCGGCAAGCGCTTTTACCCTAATCAAGATATGCGTAAATAAATAAGACTTGGAAAAATTTATGTCAGTAGCTTACACACTACGTGAAAAATTCAGAAAACCAACAAATTTGGACCGATTTCACCGAATTGTTCCTATGGGAGCTATAGGATATAGACGTCCGATCGCCAAGCGCTTTTACCCTGATCAAGGTATGCATAAAAAAATAAGATTTGGAAAGATTTATGTTAAATGCTTTTACACTGCGCGAAATATCTTCCATTCTTGAAAGTTATATCCGATTGTTCCTATGGGAGCTATAGGATATAGACGTCCGATCAGCACGCGCTTTTACCTTGATGAAGGAATGCATAAAAAAATACGATTTGAAAAAATTTATAGCAATAGCTTTTACACAGCGCGAAATATTCTGAAAAACATCAAATTTGGACCGATTTTACCCTATTGTTCCTATGGGAGCTATAGGATATAGACGTCCGATCGCCACGCGCTTTTACCCTGATCAAGGTATGCATAAAAAAATACGATTTGGAAAGATTCATGTCAAAAGCTTTTACACTGCGCGAAATATCATCAATTCTGGCAAGATATATCCGATTGTTCCTATGGGAGCTATAGGATATAGACGTCCGATCGGGGCGATTTTCAAACTTGATCTGCGTACACATGTTTTAGGACGAGTGTGAAAGTTTCAGATCGCTAGCTTTTAAACTGAGCTCGCAAACGGTATTGAAACAGACGGACAGACGGACAGACGGACATGGCTATATCGACTCAGGAGGTGATCCTGATCAAGAATATATATACTTTATAGGGTCGGAAACGTCTCCTTCACTGCGTTACAAACTTCTGACCAAAATTATAATACCCCCTGCAAGGGTATAAAAAGATTAGCTATACGTAATTAATTTAATTTTTAAATAGCGGATGTAGTATGTACTTGTCTGATTGGCAGCAACTTTTACCCTGAGCAAGGTGTACATAAATAAATTAGATAAATTGCATAGTTTCATGCCAATAGCTTTTATACTGCAAAATTGTCATATACAAATAGGGAAAAAAGGGATATTTTCGCAGCCTTTAACAATTTTTCCTACGGAAGCTATATGATATAGACGTCCAATCGGCAAGCGCTTTTACGCTGATCAAGGTATGCGTAAATAAATAAGACTTGGAAAAATGTGTGTCAATAGCTTATACACTGCGCGAAATATTCTAAAAAACATGAAATTTTGACCGATTTCACCGTATTGTTCCTATGGGAGCTATAGGATATAGACGTCCGATCAGCACGCGCTTTTACCTTGATGAATGAATGCATAAAAAAATACGATTTGAAAAAATGTACAGCAATAGCTTTTACACATCGCGAAATATTCTGAAAAACATCAAATTTGGACCGATTTTACCCTATTGTTCCTATGGGAGCTATAGGATATAGACGTCCGATCGTCACGCGCTTTTACCCTGATCAAGGTACGCATAAAAAAATAAGATTTGGAAAGATTTATGTCAATAGCTTTTACACTGCGCGAAATATCCTAAAAATCATTAAATTTTAACCGATTTTACCCTATTGTTCCTATGGGAGCTATAGGATATAGACGTCCGATCGCCACGCGCTTTTACCCTGATCAAGGTATGCATAAAAAAATACGATTTGTAAAGATTAATGTCAATAGCTTTTACACTGCGCGAAATATCATAAATTCTTGCAAGATATATCCAATTGTTCCTATGGGAGCTATAGGATATAGACGTCCGATCGGGGCGATTTTCAAACTTGATCTGCGTACACATGTTTTAGGACGATTGTGAAAGTTTCAGATCGCTAGCTTTTAAACTGAGCTCGCAAACGGTATTGAAACAGACGGACAGACGGACAGACGGACAGACGGACATGGCTATATCGACTCCCCTATTGATCCTGATCAAGAATATATATACTTTATGGGGTCGGAAACGTCTCCTTCACTGCGTTACAAACTTCTGACCAAAATTATAATACCCTCTGCAGGGGTATAAAAAATACGATTTGTAAAGATTAATGTCAATAGCTTTTACACTGCGCGAAATATCATAAATTCTTGCAAGATATATCCAATTGTTCCTATGGGAGCTATAGGATATAGACGTCCGATCGGGGCGATTTTCAAACTTGATCTGCGTACACATGTTTTAGGACGATTGTGAAAGTTTCAGATCGCTAGCTTTTAAACTGAGCTCGCAAACGGTATTGAAACAGACGGACAGACGGACAGACGGACATGGCTATATCGACTCCCCTATTGATCCTGATCAAGAATATATATACTTTATGGGGTCGGAAACGTCTCCTTCACTGCGTTACAAACTTCTGACCAAAATTATAATACCCTCTGCAAGGGTATAAAAAGATTAGCTATACGTAATTAATTTAATTTTTAAATAGCGGATGTAGTATGTACTTGTCTGATTGGCAGCAACTTTTACCCTGAGCAAGGTGTACATAAATAAATTAGATAAATTGCATAGTTTCATGCCAATAGCTTTTATACTGCAAAATTGCCTTTAACAATTTTTCCTACGGAAGCTATACGATATAGACGTCCAATCGGCAAGCGCTTTTACGCTGATCAAGGTATGCGTAAATAAATAAGACTTGGAAAAATGTGTGTCAATAGCTTATACACTGCGCGAAATATTCTAAAAAACATGAAATTTTGACCGATTTCACCGTATTGTTCCTATGGGAGCTATAGGATATAGACGTCCGATCAGCACGCGCTTTTACCTTGATGAATGAATGCATAAAAAAATACGATTTGAAAAAATGTACAGCAATAGCTTTTACACATCGCGAAATATTCTGAAAAACATCAAATTTGGACCGATTTTACCCTATTGTTCCTATGGGAGCTATAGGATATAGACGTCCGATCGTCACGCGCTTTTACCCTGATCAAGGTACGCATAAAAAATAAGATTTGGAAAGATTTATGTCAATAGCTTTTACACTGCGCGAAATATCCTAAAAATCATTAAATTTTAACCGATTTTACCCTATTGTTCCTATGGGAGCTATAGGATATAGACGTCCGATCGCCACGCGCTTTTACCCTGATCAAGGTATGCATAAAAAAATACGATTTGTAAAGATTAATGTCAATAGCTTTTACACTGCGCGAAATATCATAAATTCTTGCAAGATATATCCAATTGTTCCTATGGGAGCTATAGGATATAGACGTCCGATCGGGGCGATTTTCAAACTTGATCTGCGTACACATGTTTTAGGACGATTGTGAAAGTTTCAGATCGCTAGCTTTTAAACTGAGCTCGCAAACGGTATTGAAACAGACGGACAGACGGACAGACGGACATGGCTATATCGACTCCCCTATTGATCCTGATCAAGAATATATATACTTTATGGGGTCGGAAACGTCTCCTTCACTGCGTTACAAACTTCTGACCAAAATTATAATACCCTCTGCAAGGGTATAAAAAAGATTAGCTATACGTAATTAATTTAATTTTTAAATAGCGGATGTAGTATGTACTTGTCTGATTGGCAGCAACTTTTACCCTGAGCAAGGTGTACATAAATAAATTAGATAAATTGCATAGTTTCATGCCAATAGCTTTTATACTGCAAAATTGTCATATACAAATAGGGAAAAAAGGGATATTTTCGCAGCCTTTAACAATTTTTCCTACGGAAGCTATACGATATAGACGTCCAATCGGCAAGCGCTTTTACGCTGATCAAGGTATGCGTAAATAAATAAGACTTGGAAAAATGTGTGTCAATAGCTTATACACTGCGCGAAATATTCTAAAAAACATGAAATTTTGACCGATTTCACCGTATTGTTCCTATGGGAGCTATAGGATATAGACGTCCGATCAGCACGCGCTTTTACCTTGATGAATGAATGCATAAAAAATACGATTTGAAAAAATGTACAGCAATAGCTTTTACACATCGCGAAATATTCTGAAAAACATCAAATTTGGACCGATTTTACCCTATTGTTCCTATGGGAGCTATAGGATATAGACGCCCGATCGTCACGCGCTTTTACCCTGATCAAGGTACGCATAAAAAAATAAGATTTGGAAAGATTTATGTCAATAGCTTTTACACTGCGCGAAATATCCTAAAAATCATTAAATTTTAACCGATTTTACCCTATTGTTCCTATGGGAGCTATAGGATATAGACGTCCGATCGCCACGCGCTTTTACCCTGATCAAGGTATGCATAAAAAAATACGATTTGTAAAGATTAATGTCAATAGCTTTTACACTGCGCGAAATATCATAAATTCTTGCAAGATATATCCAATTGTTCCTATGGGAGCTATAGGATATAGACGTCCGATCGGGGCGATTTTCAAACTTGATCTGCGTACACATGTTTTAGGACGATTGTGAAAGTTTCAGATCGCTAGCTTTTAAACTGAGCTCGCAAACGGTATTGAAACAGACGGACAGACGGACAGACGGACAGACGGACATGGCTATATCGACTCCCCTATTGATCCTGATCAAGAATATATATACTTTATGGGGTCGGAAACGTCTCCTTCACTGCGTTACAAACTTCTGACCAAAATTATAATACCCTCTGCAAGGGTATAAAAACAGTGCATCGGACATATTATTTCATGAGTAAAGTTCAGATCAATTAAAGCCAGAAATAAAATTATTTAGCCTCAGAAAGTCTGCCTTGCGAAAACAAGGTATTCGTTTGGTTGATTTTTCTTATATAACTCTACCCGTCGCAAATGTAAGTTCAATGGTAGGGTGATATAATTCTTCCGGTTGCGTGAGTGGTGCTACTCTGGACAGAAACACACCTTCAGGATTTGATACAAAACACAAATCAAGTAGGCGACCTCGTGAATTTCGAACATGGTTTACTTGAGATAAGGATATTTCAAGCAGGCCGTCAATAAAATCATGCTGTACTATAGGAATTAAGACATTCGATCCATCCTCAGTGGACCAGATAACTCCAGGTATATTAAAATCACCTAGAACCACCAACTGATCCCTATCGCAAAGCTAATTTGCAACAGACTTAATAACGGAAAGGTGATTTAAATAATCAGAAAATTTAGAATATATGAGCAAGTTATGTATATAGAGTTACCAGGTAGTGATAACTTTACACAAATAAAATTCCATAAAAATAACTCCTCTGACGGGAGGTTTAAATCAACTCCAATTAAGACTCCACCTCCTCGTCTAGAGGGACGCTCATACCTGTCCCTAGCATAAGAAAACTTAAACTTTTCCGCCTTCACACTATTACAATCGGCTTTAGTTTTGTCTTGTATATAAGACAATACACCAGAAGATGTTTGATCAGGGGAAAGCCGAGAAACGAAAATTTGTTTTTTTTAGTGGAACCACTGAAAGGGATTTTGGTGGAGCCAACTTAAGCCGGTTGTCCGGACTCAGTAGTCCCTTGTGGTGGTGATGATACATTCTGAGAGATAGGTGGATCCACTAATTGTGAAACCACTACGGACAAATCGGAATTCTTAGAAGTCCCTGGTTGCATGCATTCTGTAACGGATTGTTCGGATACCGAATCTTTTTAGCTGCTGATCTTAGCAACATTTGAGGATTTGCTGCAGTCAGCGTCTGATCCGCCGGCATGCTCTGTTGTTCTTTTAATTTCGGTTGCGGAGTGTTCCTTGTCCGGCCAGTGAAATCGGCGCACTTGGGTGCACCATGTTTTCACACAGCCAGCAAGTCATATTGGACTGGTCAGCCCTGATTACGAGGCTGCATTTTTTGTAGAAGCAGACTAAATTATTGCTTCTCATTTTACCTATTGAAACTACTGTAACAAAAAAACGAATTGCTATTGCTGGCATTCCCCCATAATTGAGAGCCGTACATCCATATAGGTTTTAGTACCGAGTTATACAGCAGCACTTTATATTCAAGACTAAGCGGAGACCGAGCGTTGATAAGCCAATGAAGGCTACAGGCTTTTAGCTTTAGGTGTGTTCTTTTGGCTTCAATGTGCCGGCGCCATGTGAGTCTTCTGTCGAGGTGTACTCCTAGATAAGTCACTTCGTTTGCTTGCGGGAGTAGAGTATGGTTTAACATGAGCGGCGGGCAGTTTTGCCTGTTCAGGGTGAACGTAACGTGCTTTAATTTTTGTTCGTTCACTTTAATTCGCCAATCTGATAGTTACTTTTCAACATCGACCAGATGAAGAGCTAGCTGCGCAGTTGCTTGCATCGGGCATTTTGAACGGCTGACAATCATCAGCAAACGTAGATGTTGTTAGTCGTGTCTTGGGATGTCTGCTGTATAGAGGACATATAATGTTGGCCCAAGCACGCTTCCTTGAAGAACTCCAGCTCCAATAGTGAAATCGTCAGTAATAGCAGTGTTGCATCGAACAGCAAATTTTCTGTCGTAGAGGTAAGACTCTAAAAGCTTATGGGTGTTGTAGGGGAGCATTGTATTGATCTTGTACATTAGACCTTCTAGCCAAGCTCTATCAAATGCTTGAGAGACGTCTAATAATATGGCAGTACAGTACTCTCGTTTTTCGAACGCGTTCCGATTTTCAGATGTTATCCGGTTGACCTGCTCAATTGTTCCGTGCTTTTCACGAAACCCAAATTGATGTGACGGAATTCCTACCTGGATTCTTAGGTATGTGTTTATCCGAGTCAATACGCATTTTTCAAAGAGTTTAGATAAGCATGAGAGCAGGCTTAAAGGTCTATACGACGTGGGAATCGTGTGGTCTTTTTCCGGCTTTGCTATCATTATTATAATCGACTTTTTCCATATCACTGGAAAGTGGCCAAGTTTTGCGATGGCATTAAAAAGCTGGGTGATAGTGCAAACGGCGCCATATGGGAGCTCAATGATCATTTTGGGAGTTATGAGGTCGCATCCCGGGGATTTTTTCGGATTCAGCTGATTTTTGATGATGTTAACGATTTCGTTTGGGACAAACTCAATTGGCTCATGTTGAAGCTGAGGCTCATATGGTAAAGTCGGCAAGGTGAACGCACTAGTGGCAGGATTTGGTTGGAAGACATTTTTAAGGTGGTTGGCAAACGTGCTGGCTCTGTCTGCATCGCTCCGCGCCCAGCCGCCTGAGGGATTTCTAATAGGCATCACGGTTACTTTCGGTGAGCTTAGAGTAGGGTGAGCTCTCCATAGTGAGTGTTTTGTACTAGATGTTGACAATTGCTCTACGTAGCGTCGGTGGACATGTGCTTCTTCTTGCTGTAAAGCTTTTGTGAGTTGACGTGAGGCATATTTTAAGCGTTGCATAGCAGATTGCGATCTGTGGAGTTGCCACTCTTGACGTAAGCGTCGCTTTTCGAGGACGAACTCTTCTATTTGTAGATTTGTCTTCTTTTGGTTGCTTTGTGTACTTGTAGTTTGGGGTGTTGAAACTCGAGCTGCAGAGACGAGTACAGACTCCAGTGTATTAACAAATCTGTCTACGTTGGCTTCATCGTTGAGATGAGGAATTAGCTCAATGTGTGAGCTAATATATTTCTTGTACTTAACCCAATTGGTTTTCTGTGATGTCAAACGATTGCTCCAATGCGCCTGGATGTCGGAGTAGAATAAACAGGACAGGCGAGTGATCAGATGAAAGATCCGAGAGGCATTCGGCGCTTATCAGATTTTAGGAATGTTTTTTGTAATTGCAAAGTCTATTAAATGGGGTAGTTTCCTTGGGTCTGCCGGCCAATATGTTGGTCTGTCAGGAGAAACATAGTCCAGCTTGTTCTTGGCTTTTATAACTGCATTATAGAGCTGTTTTGCTTTTGGAGTCACGAGACGTGATCCCCAGTGTGTGTGCTTGGCGTTGTAGTCCCCTGCGGCTATGAAGTGGTCTCCTAGTGAGTTGAAAAACTGCAGTATACGGCAGTATACTGCGGCTAGTGTAAGTTGGTTGCCAGTATTTATTTGTATATTTATAGATGTGGCATTACAGCATTACGTCGACATGGTTGTCGAGTAGGAATTGAGCTAACTCAAGTTTATGCTGTGAGACGCCGTTAGCGTTCCACGTAGATATCCTTAGGGAAGTCATTATTTGGATTGTTGTGAAACCAGCATTTGAATCAATAGATTTTGGTTTCGCATTAAATCTTGCATAGTTGTGCGCATAAACGACATAAACTGCGTAAGGCTTTGCTGCAGGCTGTATATTATATCTTCAGAGTTGCTTTTTGACTGCTCCGGGAATTGCTGGTGCTGAGCCGTGTTCGTTTCTTGGTATGCTGATTGCAGAAATGAACTTTTTGAGACAGGGTTAGCCAGTCCTGATTTTAAAGCGCTTGCGTAAGTCACATTTTTATCAGAGTTTAAGGAGTTTAGTGAGGATCTGGCTGCAGTCGAGAAGAAGACTTCAGGGTTTGATCTGGAAGCTGTCATCTGTTTATTTTGGGTGCGGGCGGCAGTTCCTCTCTGGTGGATGAGACTTTTCAGCTCCTTATAAACAGGGCAGCTTTTGTAGTTAGCAGTGTGATTGCCACCGCAGTTGCCGCACTTTTTCGAGTTGCAGTCATTTTGCTCGCTGGGCAGTGTGCGGAGTCATGAAGATCTCCACAAACTACACACACCGGGCGCAGTTTACAGTATGACCTTGTATGGCCATATTCTTGGCAGTTCGCACATTGTACCGGGCCATTGCGTTTGTGCGGTTCCTCTGTAACTGTAATTCCGCGGTGCAGCAGAGACTGAAGATTGTAAATGGGGTGCACTTCGTATTTCTTTAGGAGCTTATTTTCTGGATCGAGCTCAACCTTAAAGAGTGGCTGCGGCTTTCTATCCCTGTTAAGGATGATGAAGACTGTCTTAGCGCTAAGTCCCTTCTCTTGCCCTTAAGTACGACTTGCAGGCCCTTGCTACTTTTTAGCTGATACGTGTAAAAGTTCTTTTGAGATTTTGTGAGATTTTTCGATAATACTCTGTAATTATCTTCGGACTTCATTTGAACCTTTGTCTCTTGGACGTTGCCCTTTACTAGAGGTATTATGTGGAAGTTATCCTTTCCAATAAGCTCGATAATTTTGTTGACAAAAACATTGGAATTTTTTTCTCGAATATAAATAGGCGGAGGCTTTGGCTTCCTTTTCTCGACTTCAGTAGATTCGGCCTCCTCAACGTCATAGGCGTCTTCCAAGACTTTAAATCGGTTTGAGTTCATGGGCGTTTCTATTTCAGCTAGCCTAGCATTGTTACGGGTTATTTTGCGTTGAGAATTTAGAGGGCTCAGCTTCCTTTTGATTTGGATGTAGCGATCCATACCAGTCTGCACAGCCGGCTTAGCACATTCATTGTTTTTGTTCTGTTTTTCGGGCAGCGCAGCGGCAGACGTATTAATATTTGCGCTGCTAGCTGATGATGTCATTAAACGCGCAGTCGATACGGTTGCAGTTGTTGCTGTAGTTACAGTTGACGTTGTTAAAGAAATTGCGGTGCTAGTTACTGCTGATGAGCTTGGGTTATTGCATACCTGCATTGGAGCACATTCGGCGTTCTTTTTCCGCAGAGACGTCGATGGTAGCGAGGGGGAGCATGAACGCGCTCCTTCGCTCGCTACGTTTAAGAACTCGGTCAAGTTGGGGGTAATTGCCGGAGCTTGCATTATTTTCGGTTGCTTTAAAAGAGAAGTACGCGTTTTTTCTTTGTACTGAGAGCCGTCTCTCGTCTTGCTCACGTTGTATTCGTGATAAAGTTAATTAGAGTTTTAAGTTTTATATTAATTAAATGACCAATCAAAATAAAAATTCGTGATTTCATCGCAGAAAGCGTCTTTTCTATAGTCTATAGTAGATTTATTAAAACGGTCACTACACTTTTGTGATTTTATTGAACACTTTTTCCCGGAGAACAATAAATAAATGCAGACGTGTAGCATGCGACGTATAACAATTGATTGTTATTAGTGCACACAGATTCAAAGATCACTCGCGAAGCGAACGGAATTTAAATGTAAATTTAAAGATCTGAAAATGAAAATCGTTTTAATACAACCCACCGATAGGATTAAACAAAAACAAAATACAAAATCGGGCGCAGAAAAAAAAACACGACCGTTCACTTTGAAACTCAAAGACGAAAGTCCAGTCCATTTCCAAAAAAACTTTTAGATCGATTTGTACGTAATTTCAATATACCTCATGGTAACCAGACGAAAACTCTTATATTTTACTTATTTTAGCACAGCATGACCTTAAACCATGTTAAAAACTCCTTAGGAGGTTTACTGAACTTGTGTTTTTTTCAAATCCAGAAGGCTTTTGTCTATGTATATTGTTGTATATTAATATTCTCAGTTTATAAGTTTTATAAACTATTTTTCAATCGTAGCAATCGCTGAAAAATCTAAGCTTCGCCGGCAAAATCTCCCCTCACTCAAACCGGCCACATTCGGGCTATTGTACCTTTGACCTTTTCAATCTTAGCAAGAGCTGAAAATTCTAGCTTCGTTAACAGAATCTCCCCTCACTCAAACCGAGCTCTGTGAGAACCACATCCGGGCTACTGTAAACAAATGACTTCAGTCATAAACAAAGCTTCCAAATTTTCCCCTTAGGGTCCGATCTAGTCCGAGCCAGTTGCTAACCAAATTTTTGTCAAATAATCGATTTATTGAGTTTCCATTACCTCTAAATTATTTTATCAGCCAATTGTCCTACTCTCTTAACTTTGACTAATCTCTTCTCAGCAAGATTCTCTTAAGCCGAGGTTCCATGATTAATAACTTATCAAACCAAGGGCATTTCTTTTTGGAGACGACACGATCGGTCGCGAAAATCTATGTTAAAATATAAGTGCCTTGTAAAAGTGAATTCCATAATAAAATAAAAATTAATTTTTTTTAAATCAATCAACTAATAAATTTAATTTGCATGCAATCCCCATCCCCTTCCTATACTACAGGCTAAAAATGTTTTATTCAAATGTATGAATAAGGTGTAAAGTTAGTTATTTTGTACTTAGGAAGGTATAGACATCGTCGGTTTTCTACGCTCAATTTTGTAAACTCTCTTTTTGTTTATATTTGCTGCTAACTAAAAAAAAACTATAACCATGGCTTTAGTTCAGTGTGATGTTTGCATCAAAGTTATTAATCTTTCGGTCTTTAAAACGTATTACGAGGAGTGTTCAATGCCTTGTAATACAAGTGCATCAAAAAACTAAATTATTTGTGATTTGTGTTTTATGTCCGTTGATAGGGGAAAATTTAGTAAGCATTATAAAGGTGTCTCGCACCTTAAAATGCTTTTAAAGTGTTGATGGTGCTCAGATCAAAAATAAGCAATTACAGCCTATTTCGTTTTTTTTTTTTTTTTTTACATTTTCATTTTATTTATTGGATCTTCTCTGAATTGAGACTAACAATAAGTACATAGCATCTTAAATTAAACGAGGACGGAAGCTAACTTCGGCAAGCCGAAGTTTTAATACCCTTGCAGACTTTGCTGAAATTGCTAAAACTGAAAAAGTAGCGATAGGAATAAGGTATACATAAATAAACTAGATTTGCGTCGTTTGATGTCAATTGCTTTTATACTGCAAAAATGTCATATAAAATAGAAAAAAAGGGATACTTTCGCAGCCTTTAACTATTTTTCCTACGGAAGCTATAAGAAATAGACGTCCGATCGGCAAGCGCTTTTACCCTAATCAAGATATGCGTAAATAAATAAGACTTGGAAAAATTTATGTCAGTAGCTTACACACTACGTGAAAAATTCAGAAAACCAACAAATTTGGACCGATTTCACCGAATTGTTCCTATGGGAGCTATAGGATATAGACGTCCGATCGCCAAGCGCTTTTACCCCGATCAAGGTATGCATAAAAAAATAAGATTTGGAAAGATTTATGTTAAATGCTTTTACACTGCGCGAAATATCTTCCATTCTTGAAAGTTATATCCGATTGTTCCTATGGGAGCTATAGGATATAGACGTCCGATCAGCACGCGCTTTTACCTTGATGAAGGAATGCATAAAAAAATACGATTTGAAAAAATTTATAGCAATAGCTTTTACACAGCGCGAAATATTCTGAAAAACATCAAATTTGGACCGATTTTACCCTATTGTTCCTATGGGAGCTATAGGATATAGACGTCCGATCGCCACGCGCTTTTACCCTGATCAAGGTATGCTTAAAAAAATACGATTTGGAAAGATTCATGTCAAAAGCTTTTACACTGCGCGAAATATCATCAATTCTGGCAAGATATATCCGATTGTTCCTATGGGAGCTATAGGATATAGACGTCCGATCGGGGCGATTTTCAAACTTGATCTGCGTACACATGTTTTAGGACGAGTGTGAAAGTTTCAGATCGCTAGCTTTTAAACTGAGCTCGCAAACGGTATTGAAACAGACGGACAGACGGACAGACGGACAGACGGACATGGCTATATCGACTCCCCTATTGATCCTGATCAAGAATATATATACTTTATGGGGTCGGAAACGTCTCCTTCACTGCGTTACAAACTTCTGACCAAAATTATAATACCCTCTGCAAGGGTATAAAAAGATTAGCTATACGTAATTAATTTAATTTTTAAATAGCGGATGTAGTATGTACTTGTCTGATTGGCAGCAACTTTTACCCTGAGCAAGGTGTACATAAATAAATTAGATAAATTGCATAGTTTCATGCCAATAGCTTTTATACTGCAAAATTGTCATATACAAATAGGGAAAAAAGGGATATTTTCGCAGCCTTTAACAATTTTTCCTACGGAAGCTATACGATATAGACGTCCAATCGGCAAGCGCTTTTACACTGATCAAGGTATGCGTAAATAAATAAGACTTGGAAAAATGTGTGTCAATAGCTTATACACTGCGCGAAATATTCTAAAAACATGAAATTTTGACCGATTTCACCGTATTGTTCCTATGGGAGCTATAGGATATAGACGTCCGATCAGCACGCGCTTTTACCTTGATGAATGAATGCATAAAAAATACGATTTGAAAAAATGTACAGCAATAGCTTTTACACATCGCGAAATATTCTGAAAAACATCAAATTTGGACCGATTTTACCCTATTGTTCCTATGGGAGCTATAGGATATAGACGTCCGATCGCCACGCGCTTTTACCCTGATCAAGGTACGCATAAAAAAATAAGATTTGGAAAGATTTATGTCAATAGCTTTTACACTGCGCGAAATATCCTAAAATCATTAAATTTTAACCGATTTTACCCTATTGTTCCTATGGGAGCTATAGGATATAGACGTCCGATCGCCACGCGCTTTACCCTGATCAAGGTATGCATAAAAAATACGATTTGTAAAGATTAATGTCAATAGCTTTTACACTGCGCGAAATATCATAAATTCTTGCAAGATATATCCAATTGTTCCTATGGGAGCTATAGGATATAGACGTCCGATCGGGGCGATTTTCAAACTTGATCTGCGTACACATGTTTTAGGACGATTGTGAAAGTTTCAGATCGCTAGCTTTTAAACTGAGCTCGCAAACGGTATTGAAACAGACGGACAGACGGACAGACGGACATGGCTATATCGACTCCCCTATTGATCCTGATCAAGAATATATATACTTTATGGGGTCGGAAACGTCTTCTTCACTGCGTTACAAACTTCTGACCAAAATTATAATACCCTCTGCAAGGGTATAAAAAAGATTAGCTATACGTAATTAATTTAATTTTTAAATAGCGGATGTAGTATGTACTTGTCTGATTGGCAGCAACTTTTACCCTGAGCAAGGTGTACATAAATAAATTAGATAAATTGCATAGTTTCATGCCAATAGCTTTTATACTGCAAAATTGTCATATACAAATAGGGAAAAAAGGGATATTTTCGCAGCCTTTAACAATTTTTCCTACGGAAGCTATACGATATAGACGTCCAATCGGCAAGCGCTTTTACGCTGATCAAGGTATGCGTAAATAAATAAGACTTGGAAAAATGTGTGTCAATAGCTTATACACTGCGCGAAATATTCTAAAAAACATGAAATTTTGACCGATTTCACCGTATTGTTCCTATGGGAGCTATAGGATATAGACGTCCGATCAGCACGCGCTTTTACCTTGATGAATGAATGCATAAAAAAATACGATTTGAAAAAATGTACAGCAATAGCTTTTACACATCGCGAAATATTCTGAAAAACATCAAATTTGGACCGATTTCACCCTATTGTTCCTATGGGAGCTATAGGATATAGACGTCCGATCGCCACGCGCTTTTACCCTGATCAAGGTACGCATAAAAAAATAAGATTTGGAAAGATTTATGTCAATAGCTTTTACACTGCGCGAAATATCCTAAAAATCATTAAATTTTAACCGATTTTACCCTATTGTTCCTATGGGAGCTATAGGATATAGACGTCCGATCGCCACGCGCTTTTACCCTGATCAAGGTATGCATAAAAAATACGATTTGTAAAGATTAATGTCAATAGCTTTTACACTGCGCGAAATATCATAAATTCTTGCAAGATATATCCAATTGTTCCTATGGGAGCTATAGGATATAGACGTCCGATCGGGACGATTTTCAAACTTGATCTGCGTACACATGTTTTAGGACGATTGTGAAAGTTTCAGATCGCTAGCTTTTAAACTGAGCTCGCAAACGGTATTGAAACAGACGGACAGACGGACAGACGGACATGGCTATATCGACTCCCCTATTGATCCTGATCAAGAATATATATACTTTATGGGGTCGGAAACGTCTTCTTCACTGCGTTACAAACTTCTGACCAAAATTATAATACCCTCTGCAAGGGTATAAAAAAAGATTAGCTATACGTAATTAATTTAATTTTTAAATAGCGGATGTAGTATGTACTTGTCTGATTGGCAGCAACTTTTACCCTGAGCAAGGTGTACATAAATAAATTAGATAAATTGCATAGTTTCATGCCAATAGCTTTTATACTGCAAAATTGTCATATACAAATAGGGAAAAAAGGGATATTTTCGCAGCCTTTAACAATTTTTCCTACGGAAGCTATACGATATAGACGTCCAATCGGCAAGCGCTTTTACGCTGATCAAGGTATGCGTAAATAAATAAGACTTGGAAAAATGTGTGTCAATAGCTTATACACTGCGCGAAATATTCTAAAAAACATGAAATTTTGACCGATTTCACCGTATTGTTCCTATGGGAGCTATAGGATATAGACGTCCGATCAGCACGCGCTTTTACCTTGATGAATGAATGCATAAAAAAATACGATTTGAAAAAATGTACAGCAATAGCTTTTACACATCGCGAAATATTCTGAAAAACATCAAATTTGGACCGATTTCACCCTATTGTTCCTATGGGAGCTATAGGATATAGACGTCCGATCGCCACGCGCTTTTACCCTGATCAAGGTACGCATAAAAAAATAAGATTTGGAAAGATTTATGTCAATAGCTTTTACACTGCGCGAAATATCCTAAAAATCATTAAATTTTAACCGATTTTACCCTATTGTTCCTATGGGAGCTATAGGATATAGACGTCCGATCGCCACGCGCTTTTACCCTGATCAAGGTATGCATAAAAAAATACGATTTGTAAAGATTAATGTCAATAGCTTTTACACTGCGCGAAATATCATAAATTCTTGCAAGATATATCCAATTGTTCCTATGGGAGCTATAGGATATAGACGTCCGATCGGGGCGATTTTCAAACTTGATCTGCGTACACATGTTTTAGGACGATTGTGAAAGTTTCAGATCGCTAGCTTTTAAACTGAGCTCGCAAACGGTATTGAAACAGACGGACAGACGGACAGACGGACAGACGGACAGACGGACAGACGGACAGACGGACATGGCTATATCGACTCCCCTATTGATCCTGATCAAGAATATATATACTTTATGGGGTCGGAAACGTCTCCTTCACTGCGTTACAAACTTCTGACCAAAATTATAATACCCTCTGCAAGGGTATAAAAACTATCTGACAGTCAAGGTGACTGGCGCGAGATTAAGGGGCTCTAATAACTATTGCTGAGCTGGAAGGTCATTGCGTTGCAATCGGGTCCGGTTGGAAACCCTGGCTAGGCCCCTGCCGAGCTGGTTTGGATGAGAAGTTAGCTTGGTGTGGTAGGACGCTTTTGTTTTATATTTGATCTTTTACGGGTAGAATGCCAAGATCTCTGTGGATGTTGTCGTTCCGAACATACCAAGGTGCCCCAGTGGTAGTTCTCAGGATTTTTGATTGTGCTCGCTGAATAATGTCGATGTTGCTGCTGCTCGCGTTTCCCCACAATTGGGAGCCGTAGGTCCAGACTGGCTTAAGCGTTGAATTGTAGAGCAGGACCTTGAAGTCCAGGCAGAGGGGGGAGTTTATAAGCCAATGGAGACTGTTTGATTTTAGTTTTAGGTGAACTTTCTTAGCTTCGATATGTCTCCGCCCTGTAAGTCTCCTGTCTAGCTGGATGCCAAGGTACGTTACATCGTCAGCTTGTGGAAGTGGCGTGTTATTCAGGGTTAGCGGGGGACACGTTTGTCTGTTAAGAGAAAACGTTATGTGTTTACACTTTTGCGCATTTATTTTTATACGCCAGTCTGATAACCACCTCTCCACTACAACGAGATGATCAGCTAGTAGTGCTGTTGCCTGAATTGGGCATTTGGACCGACTTATGATCGCGGTGTAGAGGAGAAATAGATTTGGACCAAGGGCGCTACCTTGGGGAACTCCAGCCTCTATAGCGTAGTCGTCGGATGTTGTAGTGTTGCATCTCACGACGAAGGCTCTGTTGTAAAGGTACGATTCAAGTATCCTGTGAGTGTTTCCCGGCAGGATCGTTCTGATTTTATGCATAAGGCCATCAAGCCAGACTCGGTCGAAAGCCATTTTTCGAGCAGTTTTGACAGACACGAGAGTAAACTTATCGGTCTGTACGAAGCTGGTATTGTGTGATCTTTTCCTGGCTTTGGGATCATTTTGATTACCGATTTTTTCCATTTTTTTGGAAAATAGCCAAGTCGTGTAATCCCGTTAAAGAGTTTACAAATAACCTCAACTGCACAGTTTGTAAGTTCGATTAACATTTTGGAAGTTATTTGATCACCGCCTGGAGCCTTTTTTGGTTTCAATTGCTCGCTGATTACTTTTGCAACTTCATTTAGTTGAAACAAAATTGGCTTCGTCTCAGATTCGATTCGAATTGGCTGGAAAACATTTCAAAGGTGTAAAGCAAATGTACAAGCTCTGTCTTTGTCGCTTCTGGCCCAGCTGCCTGAGGAGTCTCTTATGGGAATTATTGTTTCGGCCGGCGCACTTAGATTTGGGTGGGCCCTCCACAAGGGATGTTTAGTGCTGGTGGGTGAAAGTTTCACAATGTACTGGCGTTGTGCTTTTACTTCCTCTTGCCTTAGAGCCCTGGTCAGTCTGCGACCAGCTTCCTTAAGACTTTGTTTGGAGGATGGCGATCTGCTGGTTTGCCAAGCACGTCTCAAACGTCTTTTCTCCAAAACAATCTGTTCGATTTCACCCTTACGGTGTTGAGACTTTGGCTGCTGCGTCGAGTACAGAGTCCAGTGCATCGGCACAGCAGTCGATGTCCTCCTTGATGTTGAGCTGTGGAGTTAGTTCAATGTGGGAACTTACGTACTTTTTGAACTTCAGCCAGTTGGTTCTATGCGACATCAGCCTGCGAGGGTGCTCGATTACTTCCGGACTTTAAAGAAGAGTTATTAGCACAGGTAAGTGGTCCTATGATAGATCCAAAAGCGATTTTGTTCATATTAGATTACGAGAAATGTTTTTTGTCTCAGCAAAATCAATTGATTCAGGTAGTTTTCTAGGATCTGTAGGCCAGTATGTAGGGCTGTCTGGTGAAACGTAGTTCAGTTTGTTGTATGTTTTAATGACTGCATTATATAATTGCCTTCCTTTGGGGGTCACAAGGTGGCGTTGTAATCTCCTGCTGCTATGAACCGCTCACCAAATGAATTGTAGAAGTACATGAATTGGTCTACGGAGACTGTAAAGCGGGGTGGGCAGTAGACAGCGGCAATGGCAAGGTTGCAGTTGCCCAACTGTAATTTTATCGAAGTAGCTTGCAGATGATTTTTTGCAAACCGTTGGTGAAAGTGGTGTTTGACGCGGTCTCTTATTAAGATGCCAGTTCCGCCATGCGCTATACCATCTGGATGATCGGTGCCGTAGAACGTGTATCCCCGTATTTTGAAGTTATATTTGCTGGTGAGATGCGTTTCTGCCAGCAACATAACGTCGATGTGGTTTTCGTTCAGAAATTGACTTATTTCAGGTTTATGCCGTGAAACACCGTTGGCGTTCCACAGAGTTGTTCGAAGGCTAGGCATGGTTTATTTGGACTGCTGAGCTGCATTTGTAACAAGATATTTTTGGTTAAGGGTTTGCATGGTGGTTTTCATGAAAGACATAAATTCCATCATATTTTGTTGCAAAGCAATCATCATAGATTCTATGTTACTTTGTGGCTGTCCCATGGTCTGCTGGATGATATCAATTTTCGGCTCTATGTAAGCTGTGCCTGATATTAAAGCACTGGCGTAAGACATTCCGTTGGTGGTAATTGAAGGCCAAATGATGATCTGGCTGCTTTTGCGAAGAAAACTTTCGGTGTCGTTTGTGATCTCATGTAAGTGTTTTGTGTGTTCAGGGAGCGTGCCGTTGTCGCTCGTTGCATCCGACTTTTCATCATCTTGTAGACTGGACAGCATCTGTAGTTTGCGGTGTGGTTTCCTTGGCAGTTTACACACTTTTTAGTGAGAGAGTCTTCCTTGTTGGCAGGGCAGGGTTCGGAGCCTTGGCAGTTTCCACAAGCTACACATACTGACCTGAGGGTGCAGTAAGCCCGTATTCCTGGCAATTTGTGCATTGCACTGGCCCGGTCCGTTTGTGCGGCTCTTCCACTGTGATCCTACGGTGCAGGAGGTACTGCAACTTGTAGATCGGGTGCACTGCGTTTTTTTTCAAAGTTCTGCTGTCTGGCTCCAGCTCGACCTTGAGGAGTGGTTGCGGCTTCTTGTTTTTGTTCATAATGTTTATAACATTTTTTGCGCAACAACCGTTTTCTTTTAAGGCCTCTGTAATTTCGGATGTTGTCACATCGGGTTCTATTCCCTTGAGCACAACTTGCAAACCTTAGCAACTTTTCAGCTATTACGTGTAGTAATTCTATTTGGCATTGTTTAAGTACTTCGATACTGCTCGGAAATCGTTTTCGGTTTTGGTTTGGAGCTTAGTTTCGCTTATATTTCCTTTCATTATCGGAATAACATGGAAGTTATCATTTCCGACAAGCTCAACTATTTTGTTGACTAGGGCATTCGAGATCTTCTCCCGAATAAAAATAGATGGGGGCTTTAGTTTCCTTGGGGCTAATTGTTCCGACTCTGTTTCAGGCTCCGCCAGAATGGAAAATCTATTTTCATCTATTGGCCTGGGATTTACAGGGCCTTTGTTGGAACGATTTATTTTAGGCTCATTGCCGTCCGAGTTTTTTGGGGGTGTTAACTTGCGCTTGGAGATATTAATGTAGCGATCCATGCCTGTCTGCATGGCCGAACCCGATTGCAGAATTGTCACTTCTACGATTTTTGCACTTGGTTGTGTTGTTGCTTTACCTGCAGCACAAGAAGAGGGTGGAGTGGTTATTGTATTGTTGGCGACCGTTGTAGTAGTCGCAGTAGTTGCTCTTGTTGTTGCGCTAGGCGGCATAAGCTCTTTTGGAGTCATGCATAGCTCACTCCATGGCGTTTGAGCGGTGAAGAGCAGAGCGGAAGAGCAAGAGCTAGCTCTCTGGTTTTCGGCGGTCAGTAAACTTGCACCTTCAAGCACTTTCGGTTTTGAAGTATTAATCGTCACCGTAAAATAAGCATTGTTACGGGATAAAAAAAAGACGACGTTTGCCTTGCTCTGTCTGAAATTTTTCACGGGCTTCGTCTTGTTGTTTTTGTCGTAGAGCGCGCTGATCCACGTTCTTACTCATTTGTATATCGTTAGCGCGTAAAGATTAATTGTTTAATTAATTAAAGCTTTAGTTTACGATATGCGATTTGCATCGCGAAATGCAAAACCTCGCGTTTATTAATTTTTCGAACGTTTTCGACTGATTGACTAATTGTTTTTCCGAAGCGTTAAGAAAACACGTCTGCACGCAGCCGAAGTTGATTGATTTATCAGCCTATTTCTGAATGCCAAAATTATGATGACCAACCCTCTACATCGGGAGTTCCAATTAAACGGATTAGAACTGAAGGTAATTCCTTGCAAGATACCCATGTAAAAAAGATCGATTGAAATTAATTGTAAACTGTGTGGAGAAACTTACCTACAAACAGGAAAAAACATATTAAGTCTAAAAGAACAAAAATGGAATTGCAGGAAAAACCAAAAATGTTGAAGTTAATACAATCCTCCAAATCAAAAGATTTTATACATCAAAGACTTTTAAAAACAATGTCAAGGCTACATTTTACAAATTCTTACTCTTGGGATGGAGCTATTTAAAACTATAAAATGTAGTATTCAAATTTATGTAAATATGTAAAATACACCGATGATGGAGATTGTATTGAAACATTTAAACATTTTGGGACTGCATACCTTTCAGTTTATGATGTTGATTACTTACTTCCTTGAATTGAGGAAGATATTGATTATTAAGCTAATGCTAGTAGCGAGTTTCAGGATAGAGACTCAGAATGGGCTATAAAAGCATTTAAATATTTCGATATTACTGTAATCAAACTGGAAGACATTCCCGACAAATAAGCTAAAAATGCTTTATTAATGTTAAAAACAATGATGAATATTGTTTTAAGTGGAGTTGACTGGCTTCTATTGCTTCAATCAATTTCCAACTCCAAGACAAATAAGGGCTGCTAGAGAACAACTACAATTTTCTGCCTTCTATAGAAGTTGTAATATTTCACAAGAAATTATTAAATACATGGAAGCCATATTAATTTGTTCTGGAATAGAGTTTCCTATAACAAAAAAAGGGATAAAGATGTTATACAAATTAATTCCCAATTTCAGCGTAAATCTGTATGAAATTGACTCAACAGGAAAACAAATTGTAGGGCCCGTTGTTAGGACTGATTTGAAGTCCAGGCCCTCACATATAAATTTGTTGTTAATTGAAAATGAACAAAACATTTGCTATTCGCAATGTTCCAAACCAAAGCTCAAAAGCATATTGCTTGCGCGGATTAATTTTCTGCGGTTCACAAATAGGAGGAGGAGAATTAGTAGATCATTTTAAACCAATACCTTGCAATCAAGAATTGTATATTGCCCTCCCCCAAACTTTTAGAATAAATGCTACTTGTCGATATAAAATTAAATTTATAGACTCAAATAGTTTCTTGAATTCAAGCTCAGGAAAACTGCCAGATTTCAGCCTATTAAAAACTAAACTTCAGGAGGAGAAATTCAACCAAAGTATGTGAAAGGTATTCCTTTATAACTTTTTGATAGCTTTAAGAAATTTAATGAAACAGAACTTACTCCAATTGAATATGGGCCATGAGTGCACCCCTTCCCTTATCAGAATTTAAATTTTTAGATGAACAGGAAATTATGTAGTTAATAATAATAATAATAATAATAATAAAAACGAGGACGGAAGCTAACTTCGGCAAGCCGAAGTTTTAATACCCTTGCAGACTTTGCCGAAATTGCTAAAACTGAAAAAGTAGCGATAGGAATAAGGTATACATAAATAAACTAGATTTGCGTCGTTTGATGTCAATTGCTTTTATACTGCAAAAATGTCATATAAAATAGAAAAAAAGGGATACTTTCGCAGCCTTTAACTATTTTTCCTACGGAAGCTATAAGAAATAGACGTCCGATCGGCAAGCGCTTTTACCCTAATCAAGATATGCGTAAATAAATAAGACTTGGAAAAATTTATGTCAGTAGCTTACACACTACGTGAAAAATTCAGAAAACCAACAAATTTGGACCGATTTCACCGAATTGTTCCTATGGGAGCTATAGGATATAGACGTCCGATCGCCAAGCGCTTTTACCCTGATCAAGGTATGCATAAAAAAATAAGATTTGGAAAGATTTATGTTAAATGCTTTTACACTGCGCGAAATATCTTCCATTCTTGAAAGTTATATCCGATTGTTCCTATGGGAGCTATAGGATATAGACGTCCGATCAGCACGCGCTTTTACCTTGATGAAGGAATGCATAAAAAAATACGATTTGAAAAAATTTATAGCAATAGCTTTTACACAGCGCGAAATATTCTGAAAAACATCAAATTTGGACCGATTTTACCCTATTGTTCCTATGGGAGCTATAGGATATAGACGTCCGATCGCCACGCGCTTTTACCCTGATCAAGGTATGCATAAAAAAATACGATTTGGAAAGATTCATGTCAAAAGCTTTTACACTGCGCGAAATATCATCAATTCTGGCAAGATATATCCGATTGTTCCTATGGGAGCTATAGGATATAGACGTCCGATCGGGGCGATTTTCAAACTTGATCTGCGTACACATGTTTTAGGACGAGTGTGAAAGTTTCAGATCGCTAGCTTTTAAACTGAGCTCGCAAACGGTATTGAAACAGACGGACAGACGGACAGACGGACATGGCTATATCGACTCAGGAGGTGATCCTGATCAAGAATATATATACTTTATAGGGTCGGAAACGTCTCCTTCACTGCGTTACAAACTTCTGACCAAAATTATAATACCCTCTGCAAGGGTATAAAAAGATTAGCTATACGTAATTAATTTAATTTTTAAATAGCGGATGTAGTATGTACTTGTCTGATTGGCAGCAACTTTTACCCTGAGCAAGGTGTACATAAATAAATTAGATAAATTGCATAGTTTCATGCCAATAGCTTTTATACTGCAAAATTGTCATATACAAATAGGGAAAAAAGGGATATTTTCGCAGCCTTTAACAATTTTTCCTACGGAAGCTATACGATATAGACGTCCAATCGGCAAGCGCTTTTACGCTGATCAAGGTATGCGTAAATAAATAAGACTTGGAAAAATGTGTGTCAATAGCTTATACACTGCGCGAAATATTCTAAAAAACATGAAATTTTGACCGATTTCACCGTATTGTTCCTATGGGAGCTATAGGATATAGACGTCCGATCAGCACGCGCTTTTACCTTGATGAATGAATGCATAAAAAAATACGATTTGAAAAAATGTACAGCAATAGCTTTTACACATCGCGAAATATTCTGAAAAACATCAAATTTGGACCGATTTTACCCTATTGTTCCTATGGGAGCTATAGGATATAGACGTCCGATCGTCACGCGCTTTTACCCTGATCAAGGTACGCATAAAAAAATAAGATTTGGAAAGATTTATGTCAATAGCTTTTACACTGCGCGAAATATCCTAAAAATCATTAAATTTTAACCGATTTTACCCTATTGTTCCTATGGGAGCTATAGGATATAGACGTCCGATCGCCACGCGCTTTTACCCTGATCAAGGTATGCATAAAAAAATACGATTTGTAAAGATTAATGTCAATAGCTTTTACACTGCGCGAAATATCATAAATTCTTGCAAGATATATCCAATTGTTCCTATGGGAGCTATAGGATATAGACGTCCGATCGGGGCGATTTTCAAACTTGATCTGCGTACACATGTTTTAGGACGATTGTGAAAGTTTCAGATCGCTAGCTTTTAAACTGAGCTCGCAAACGGTATTGAAACAGGCGGACAGACGGACAGACGGACAGACGGACAGACGGACAGACGGACATGGCTATATCGACTCCCCTATTGATCCTGATCAAGAATATATATACTTTATGGGGTCGGAAACGTCTCCTTCACTGCGTTACAAACTTCTGACCAAAATTATAATACCCTCTGCAAAGGTATAAAAAAAGATTAGCTATACGTAATTAATTTAATTTTTAAATAGCGGATGTAGTATGTACTTGTCTGATTGGCAGCAACTTTTACCCTGAGCAAGGTGTACATAAATAAATTAGATAAATTGCATAGTTTCATGCCAATAGCTTTTATACTGCAAAATTGTCATATACAAATAGGGAAAAAAGGGATATTTTCGCAGCCTTTAACAATTTTTCCTACGGAAGCTATACGATATAGACGTCCAATCGGCAAGCGCTTTTACGCTGATCAAGGTATGCGTAAATAAATAAGACTTGGAAAAATGTGTGTCAATAGCTTATACACTGCGCGAAATATTCTAAAAAACATGAAATTTTGACCGATTTCACCGTATTGTTCCTATGGGAGCTATAGGATATAGACGTCCGATCAGCACGCGCTTTTACCTTGATGAATGAATGCATAAAAAAATACGATTTGAAAAAATGTACAGCAATAGCTTTTACACATCGCGAAATATTCTGAAAAACATCAAATTTGGACCGATTTTACCCTATTGTTCCTATGGGAGCTATAGGATATAGACGTCCGATCGTCACGCGCTTTTACCCTGATCAAGGTACGCATAAAAAAATAAGATTTGGAAAGATTTATGTCAATAGCTTTTACACTGCGCGAAATATCCTAAAAATCATTAAATTTTAACCGATTTTACCCTATTGTTCCTATGGGAGCTATAGGATATAGACGTCCGATCGCCACGCGCTTTTACCCTGATCAAGGTATGCATAAAAAATACGATTTGGAAAGATTCATGTCAAAAGCTTTTACACTGCGCGAAATATCATCAATTCTGGCAAGATATATCCGATTGTTCCTATGGGAGCTATAGGATATAGACGTCCGATCGGGGCGATTTTCAAACTTGATCTGCGTACACATGTTTTAGGACGAGTGTGAAAGTTTCAGATCGCTAGCTTTTAAACTGAGCTCGCAAACGGTATTGAAACAGACGGACAGACGGACAGACGGACATGGCTATATCGACTCCCCTATTGATCCTGATCAAGAATATATATACTTTATGGGGTCGGAAACGTCTCCTTCACTGCGTTACAAACTTCTGACCAAAATTATAATACCCTCTGCAAGGGTATAAAAAGATTAGCTATACGTAATTAATTTAATTTTTAAATAGCGGATGTAGTATGTACTTGTCTGATTGGCAGCAACTTTTACCCTGAGCAAGGTGTACATAAATAAATTAGATAAATTGCATAGTTTCATGCCAATAGCTTTTATACTGCAAAATTGTCATATACAAATAGGGAAAAATGGGATATTTTCGCAGCCTTTAACAATTTTTCCTACGGAAGCTATACGATATAGACGTCCAATCGGCAAGCGCTTTTACCCTGATCAAGGTATGCGTAAATAAATAAGACTTGGAAAAATGTGTGTCAATAGCTTATACACTGCGCGAAATATTCTAAATAACATGAAATTTTGACCGATTTCACCGTATTGTTCCTATGGGAGCTATAGGATATAGACGTCCGATCAGCACGCGCTTTTACCTTGATGAATGAATGCATAAAAAAATACGATTTGAAAAAATGTACAGCAATAGCTTTTACACATCGCGAAATATTCTGAAAAACATAAAATTTGGACCGATTTTACCCTATTGTTCCAATGGGAGCTATAGGATATAGACGTCCGATCGCCACGCGCTTTTACCCTGATCAAGGTATGCATAAAAAATACGATTTGTAAAGATTAATGTCAATAGCTTTTACACTGCGCGAAATATCATAAATTCTTGCAAGATATATCCAATTGTTCCTATGGGAGCTATAGGATATAGACGTCCGATCGGGGCGATTTTCAAACTTGATCTGCGTACACATGTTTTAGGACGAGTGTGAAAGTTTCAGATCGCTAGCTTTTAAACTGAGCTCGCAAACGGTATTGAAACAGACGGACAGACGGACAGACGGACAGACGGACATGGCTATATCGACTCCCCTATTGATCCTGATCAAGAATATATATACTTTATGGGGTCGGAAACGTCTCCTTCACTGCGTTACAAACTTCTGACCAAAATTATAATACCCTCTGCAAGGGTATAAAAATTAAGTTTTCTATAATTATACATAAAAAAGGATTGAAGCTATACGTAATTAATTTAATTTTTAAATAGCGTGTAGTATGTACTTTGCCTGAAATTGGCTAACAACTGAAAAATACCCATAGGAATAAGGTATACATAAATAAACTAGATAAATTGCGTCGTTTGATGTCAATTGCTTTTATACTGCAAAATGTCATATAAAAATAGAAAAAAGGGATATTTTCGCAGCCTTTAACTATTTTTCCTACGGAAGCTATAAGAAATAGACGTCCGATCGGCAAGCGCTTTTACCCTAATCAAGATATGCGTAAATAAATAAGACTTGGAAAAATGTATGTCAGTAGCTTACACACTACGTGAAAAATTCAAAAAACCAACAAATTTGGACCGATTTCACCGAATTGTTCCTATGGGAGCTATAGGATATAGACGTCCGATCGAAGCGCTTTTACCCTGATCAAGGTATGCATAAAAAATAAGATTTGGAAAGATTTATGTTAAATGCTTTTACACTGCGCGAAATATCTTCCATTCTTGAAAGTTATATCCGATTGTTCCTATGGGAGCTATAGGATATAGACGTCCGATCAGCACGCGCTTTTACCTTGATGAAGGAATGCATAAAAAAATACGATTTGAAAAAATTTATAGCAATAGCTTTTACACAGCGCGAAATATTCTGAAAAACATCAAATTTGGACCGATTTTACCCTATTGTTCCTATGGGAGCTATAGGATATAGACATCAAATTTGGACCGATTTTACCCTATTGTTCCTATGGGAGCTATAGGATATAGACGTCCGATCGTCACGCGCTTTTACCCTGATCAAGGTACGCATAAAAAAATAAGATTTGGAAAGATTTATGTCAATAGCTTTTACACTGCGCGAAATATCCTAAAAATCATTAAATTTTAACCGATTTTACCCTATTGTTCCTATGGGAGCTATAGGATATAGACGTCCGATCGCCACGCGCTTTTACCCTGATCAAGGTATGCATAAAAAAATACGATTTGGAAAGATTCATGTCAAAAGCTTTTACACTGCGCGAAATATCATAAATTCTGGCAAGATATATCCGATTGTTCCTATGGGAGCTATAGGATATAGACGTCCGATCGGGGCGATTTTCAAACTTGATCTGCGTACACATGTTTTAGGACGAGTGTGAAAGTTTCAGATCGCTAGCTTTTAAACTGAGCTCGCAAACGGTATTGAAACAGACGGACAGACGGACAGACGGACATGGCTATATCGACTCCCCTATTGATCCTGATCAAGAATATATATACTTTATGGGGTCGGAAACGTCTCCTTCACTGCGTTACAAACTTCTGACCAAAATTATAATACCCTCTGCAAGGGTATAAAAAGATTAGCTATACGTAATTAATTTAATTTTTAAATAGCGGATGTAGTATGTACTTGTCTGATTGGCAGCAACTTTTACCCTGAGCAAGGTGTACATAAATAAATTAGATAAATTGCATAGTTTCATGCCAATAGCTTTTATACTGCAAAATTGTCATATACAAATAGGGAAAAATGGGATATTTTCGCAGCCTTTAACAATTTTTCCTACGGAAGCTATACGATATAGACGTCCAATCGGCAAGCGCTTTTACCCTGATCAAGGTATGCGTAAATAAATAAGACTTGGAAAAATGTGTGTCAATAGCTTATACACTGCGCGAAATATTCTAAATAACATGAAATTTTGACCGATTTCACCGTATTGTTCCTATGGGAGCTATAGGATATAGACGTCCGATCAGCACGCGCTTTTACCTTGATGAATGAATGCATAAAAAAATACGATTTGAAAAAATGTACAGCAATAGCTTTTACACATCGCGAAATATTCTGAAAAACATAAAATTTGGACCGATTTTACCCTATTGTTCCAATGGGAGCTATAGGATATAGACGTCCGATCGCCACGCGCTTTTACCCTGATCAAGGTATGCATAAAAAAATACGATTTGTAAAGATTAATGTCAATAGCTTTTACACTGCGCGAAATATCATAAATTCTTGCAAGATATATCCAATTGTTCCTATGGGAGCTATAGGATATAGACGTCCGATCGGGGCGATTTTCAAACTTGATCTGCGTACACATGTTTTAGGACGAGTGTGAAAGTTTCAGATCGCTAGCTTTTAAACTGAGCTCGCAAACGGTATTGAAACAGACGGACAGACGGACAGACGGACAGACGGACAGACGGACATGGCTATATCGACTCCCCTATTGATCCTGATCAAGAATATATATACTTTATGGGGTCGGAAACGTCTCCTTCACTGCGTTACAAACTTCTGACCAAAATTATAATACCCTCTGCAAGGGTATAAAAATTAAGTTTTCTATAATTATACATAAACGAGGACGGAAGCTAACTTCGGCAAGCCGAAGTTTTAATACCCTTAGACTTTGCCGAAATTGCTAAAACTGAAAAAGTAGCGATAGGAATAAGGTATACATAAATAAACTAGATAATTGCGTCGTTTGATGTCAATTGCTTTTATACTGCAAAAATGTCATATAAAATAGAAAAAAAGGGATACTTTCGCAGCCTTTAACTATTTTTCCTACGGAAGCTATAAGAAATAGACGTCCGATCGGCAAGCGCTTTTACCCTAATCAAGATATGCGTAAATAAATAAGACTTGGAAAAATTTATGTCAGTAGCTTACACACTACGTGAAAAATTCAGAAAACAAATTTGGACCGATTTCACCGAATTGTTCCTATGGGAGCTATAGGATATAGACGTCCGATCGCCAAGCGCTTTTACCCTGATCAAGGTATGCATAAAAAATAAGATTTGGAAAGATTTATGTTAAATGCTTTTACACTGCGCGAAATATCTTCCATTCTTGAAAGTTATATCCGATTGTTCCTATGGGAGCTATAGGATATAGACGTCCGATCAGCACGCGCTTTTACCTTGATGAAGGAATGCATAAAAAAATACGATTTGAAAAAATTTATAGCAATAGCTTTTACACAGCGCGAAATATTCTGAAAAACATCAAATTTGGACCGATTTTACCCTATTGTTCCTATGGGAGCTATAGGATATAGACGTCCGATCGCCACGCGCTTTTACCCTGATCAAGGTATGCATAAAAAAATACGATTTGGAAAGATTCATGTCAAAAGCTTTTACACTGCGCGAAATATCATCAATTCTGGCAAGATATATCCGATTGTTCCTATGGGAGCTATAGGATATAGACGTCCGATCGGGGCGATTTTCAAACTTGATCTGCGTACACATGTTTTAGGACGAGTGTGAAAGTTTCAGATCGCTAGCTTTTAAACTGAGCTCGCAAACGGTATTGAAACAGACGGACAGACGGACAGACGGACATGGCTATATCGACTCAGGAGGTGATCCTGATCAAGAATATATATACTTTATAGGGTCGGAAACGTCTCCTTCACTGCGTTACAAACTTCTGACCAAAATTATAATACCCTCTGCAAGGGTATAAAAAAGATTAGCTATACGTAATTAATTTAATTTTTAAATAGCGGATGTAGTATGTACTTGTCTGATTGGCAGCAACTTTTACCCTGAGCAAGGTGTACATAAATAAATTAGATAAATTGCATAGTTTCATGCCAATAGCTTTTATACTGCAAAATTGTCATATACAAATAGGGAAAAAAGGGATATTTTCGCAGCCTTTAACAATTTTTCCTACGGAAGCTATACGATATAGACGTCCAATCGGCAAGCGCTTTTACGCTGATCAAGGTATGCGTAAATAAATAAGACTTGGAAAAATGTGTGTCAATAGCTTATACACTGCGCGAAATATTCTAAAAAACATGAAATTTTGACCGATTTCACCGTATTGTTCCTATGGGAGCTATAGGATATAGACGTCCGATCAGCACGCGCTTTTACCTTGATGAATGAATGCATAAAAAAATACGATTTGAAAAAATGTACAGCAATAGCTTTTACACATCGCGAAATATTCTGAAAAACATCAAATTTGGACCGATTTTACCCTATTGTTCCTATGGGAGCTATAGGATATAGACGTCCGATCGCCACGCGCTTTTACCCTGATCAAGGTACGCATAAAAAATAAGATTTGGAAAGATTTATGTCAATAGCTTTTACACTGCGCGAAATATCCTAAAAATCATTAAATTTTAACCGATTTTACCCTATTGTTCCTATGGGAGCTATAGGATATAGACGTCCGATCGCCACGCGCTTTTACCCTGATCAAGGTATGCATAAAAAATACGATTTGTAAAGATTCATGTCAATAGCTTTTACACTGCGCGAAATATCATAAATTCTTGCAAGATATATCCAATTGTTCCTATGGGAGCTATAGGATATAGACGTCCGATCGGGGCGATTTTCAAACTTGATCTGCGTACACATGTTTTAGGACGATTGTGAAAGTTTCAGATCGCTAGCTTTTAAACTGAGCTCGCAAACGGTATTGAAACAGACGGACAGACGGACAGACGGACAGACGGACATGGCTATATCGACTCCCCTATTGATCCTGATCAAGAATATATATACTTTATGGGGTCGGAAACGTCTCCTTCACTGCGTTACAAACTTCTGACCAAAATTATAATACCCTCTGCAAGGGTATAAAAAAAAGATTAGCTATACGTAATTAATTTAATTTTTAAATAGCGGATGTAGTATGTACTTGTCTGATTGGCAGCAACTTTTACCCTGAGCAAGGTGTACATAAATAAATTAGATAAATTGCATAGTTTCATGCCAATAGCTTTTATACTGCAAAATTGTCATATACAAATAGGGAAAAAAGGGATATTTTCGCAGCCTTTAACAATTTTTCCTACGGAAGCTATACGATATAGACGTCCAATCGGCAAGCGCTTTTACGCTGATCAAGGTATGCGTAAATAAATAAGACTTGGAAAAATGTGTGTCAATAGCTTATACACTGCGCGAAATATTCTAAAAAACATGAAATTTTGACCGATTTCACCGTATTGTTCCTATGGGAGCTATAGGATATAGACGTCCGATCAGCACGCGCTTTTACCTTGATGAATGAATGCATAAAAAAATACGATTTGAAAAAATGTACAGCAATAGCTTTTACACATCGCGAAATATTCTGAAAAACATCAAATTTGGACCGATTTTACCCTATTGTTCCTATGGGAGCTATAGGATATAGACGTCCGATCGTCACGCGCTTTTACCCTGATCAAGGTACGCATAAAAAATAAGATTTGGAAAGATTTATGTCAATAGCTTTTACACTGCGCGAAATATCCTAAAAATCATTAAATTTTAACCGATTTTACCCTATTGTTCCTATGGGAGCTATAGGATATAGACGTCCGATCGCCACGCGCTTTTACCCTGATCAAGGTATGCATAAAAAATACGATTTGTAAAGATTAATGTCAATAGCTTTTACACTGCGCGAAATATCATAAATTCTTGCAAGATATATCCAATTGTTCCTATGGGAGCTATAGGATATAGACGTCCGATCGGGGCGATTTTCAAACTTGATCTGCGTACACATGTTTTAGGACGATTGTGAAAGTTTCAGATCGCTAGCTTTTAAACTGAGCCCGCAAACGGTATTGAAACAGACGGACAGACGGACAGACGGACATGGCTATATCGACTCCCCTATTGATCCTGATCAAGAATATATATACTTTATGGGGTCGGAAACGTCTCCTTCACTGCGTTACAAACTTCTGACCAAAATTATAATACCCTCTGCAAGGGTATAAAAATGCCAGAAAACGGGGATGATAGGTACATGCTGCTTTATAACGCGCATTATTCATTAAAACCCCCAAGATAATAGCTGATTTTAATGACTTTTTTATTTTTCTTTTTTTATTAAAGTTTGGTTTTATTTATTGGATCTTCTCTTTATGAGTCTAACAATAAGGTTGCATATCTTAAAATAATACATTATCTAACAGTTTAATTTTAACTGAATAGAGACTACATGGTCCTAATAATAAGCGCTGGATTGGAAGGTCGTTCTCCACTGCCACTAGGTGTTAAGTATCTCGAGCGGCTTAGAATCGCTGTGTCATCAGCAAAAGTGGATGTGGTTAGTTGCATGCTCGTTGGGATGTCCGCAGTGTAGATAAGGTGGAGTGTTGGTCCTCACGCGCTGCCTTGAGGGTTGTTACGGATTGTTCGGATACCGAATCTTTTCTAGCTGCTGATCTTAGCAGCATTTGAGGATTTGCTGCAGTTAGCGTCTGATCCGACGGCATGCTCTGTTGTTCTTTTTATTTCGGTTGCGGAGTGTTACCCTTTTGCTGCTTACCACCATCGGCCTTTTTGCGCTTAGGGGACTTTTCTAATAGCTTACGACTATTTCTTCAGAAAGGAGATCATCAGCTCGTCGAAAACTATCTCTAGCAACTCCGAAACAGCTAATCAACCCCATCAGGCCGCCTTTAGTTTGGCGCATGAACGATTTCATCTCGTTCGCAACCTCAACACAAGCATCACAACATAACTGCAAATTAGGCCCTTTTGAAGGGTCATCACCAGTGAAACCGGCGCACTTGGGTGCACCATGTTTTCACACAGCCAGCAAGTCATATTAGATTGGTCAGCCCTGATTACGAGGCTACATTTTTTGCAGAAGCAGACTAAATTATTGCAACTCATTTTACCTATTGAAACCACTGTACCAAAAAAACGAATTGAAATTTATAAGCGATCAGTTATTAGTACCGCAATAGCGCAGAAATTGCACGCTTAGAACTTTCAAAACAAATAAAGCGAGAGAGCGGGAGCGTAATTTAGTTCAAGTGCACGCAAAAGCAACACTAAAAACAGCACTACGACACCACGACGACTACAGCACAAAAGAGAAACGACGGGGTTACAAGAAAAAAAAACACAGAACAGAATTACGAAATTAAAACAATTTTTGATTGTTATTAGTGCACACAGATTCAAAGATCACTCGCAAATCGAAAAAAATTGTTTTAATACAACCCACCGATGGGATTAAACGAAAACAAAATACAAAATCGGGCGCAGAAAAAAAAGCACGACCGTTCACTTTGAAAGTCAAAGACGAAAGTCCAGTCCATTTCCAAAAAACTGTCAGATCGATTTCAGGTAGCAGTTGTACGTAATTTCAATATACCTCGACATGGTCACCAGACGAAAACTCTTATATTTTATTTCTTTTAGCGCAGCATGACTTTAAACCATGTTAAAAACTCCTTAGAAGGTTTACTGAACTCGTGTTTTTTTTCAAATCCAGAAGGCGTTTGTCTATTAAGGACATCACTTAAACACCCGGAGGATCCCTATCACCCAACTCTAGAGATGACTGTGGATGCGAGAACAGAGCAAATTAAAAATCCGAAAAGTCTTTTAAACGAATTCACTGCTTTTATCTTTTTTGTTGACCGAAATCTGGGATACAGAACAAATAAACTGTCCGCCTTGGCGAAACCCATTGCTTGAGCAAATGCCTCTTTAAAACCTATAAAATAGGTCGAATGCACTAGTTGTAGCTACTTTAATCTGCAGTTGTATTCATACCCGAGACTTCTGGTTGTAATGTCATTTAATTAATGGTATTAAATCTCTAGAAGATACCCACATCCATCTGATCTCTAGGATATTGGGTTTGATCACACCGAAGTAAACACATACACATATATATACGTACAACTGTTCAGTCGCCATCACAAGTGTTTGACGACCTTGTCTTTATAGATATATCAAAGACATACACAGACACAATATTCTATGTATATTGTATGCATGTTATTCAAACCATGAATATTCTCAGTTTATAAGTTTTATAAACTATTTTTCAATCGTAGCAATCGCTGAAAAATCTAAGCTTCGCCGGCAAAATCTCCCCTCACTCAAACCGGCCACATTCGGGCTATTGTACCTTTGACCTTTTCAATCTTAGCAAGAGCTGAAAATTCTAGCTTCGTTAACAGAATCTCCCCTCACTCAAACCGAGCTCTGTGAGAACCACATCCGGGCTACTGTAAACAAATGACTTCAGTCATAAACAAAGCTTCCAAATTTTCCCCTTAGGGTCCGATCTAGTCCGAGCCAGTTGCTAACCAAATTTTTATCAAATAATCGATTTATTGAGTTTCCATTACCTCTAAATTATTTTATCAGCCAATTGTCCTACTCTCTTAACTTTGACTAATCTCTTCTCAGCAAGATTCTCTTAAGCCGAGGTTCCATGATTAATAACTTATCAAACCAAGGGCATTTCTTTTTTGGAGACGACACGATCGGTCGCGAAAATCTATGTTAAAATATAAGTGCCTTGTAAAAGTGAATTCCATAATAAAATAAAAATTAATTTTTTTTTAAATCAATCAACTAATAAATTTAATTTGCATGCAATCCCCCATCCCCTTCCTATACTACAGGCTAAAAATGTTTTATTCAAATGTATGAATAAGGTGTAAAGTTAGTTATTTTGTACTTAGGAAGGTATAGACATCGTCGGTTTTCTACGCTCAATTTTGTAAACTCTCTTTTTGTTTATATTTGCTGCTAACTAAAAAAAAACTATAACCATGGCTTTAGTTCAGTGTGATGTTTGCATCAAAGTTATTAATCTTTCGGTCTTTAAAACGTATTACGAGGAGTGTTCAATGCCTTGTAATACAAGTGCATCAAAAAACTAAATTATTTGTGATTTGTGTTTTATGTCCGTTGATAGGGGAAAATTTAGTAAGCATTATAAAAGGTGTCTCGCACCTTAAAATGCTTTTAAAGTGTTGATGGTGCTCAGATCAAAAATAAGCAATTACAGCCTATTTCGTTTTTTTTTTTTTTTTTTACATTTTCATTTTATTTATTGGATCTTCTCTGAATTGAGACTAACAATAAGTACATAGCATCTTAAATTAAAAAACTATCTGACAGTCAAGGTGACTGGCGCGAGATTAAGGGGCTCTAATAACTATTGCTGAGCTGGAAGGTCATTGCGTTGCAATCGGGTCCGGTTGGAAACCCTGGCTAGGCCCCTGCCGAGCTGGTTTGGATGAGAAGTTAGCTTGGTGTGGTAGGACGCTTTTTGTTTTATATTTGATCTTTTACGGGTAGAATGCCAAGATCTCTGTGGATGTTGTCGTTCCGAACATACCAAGGTGCCCCAGTGGTAGTTCTCAGGATTTTTGATTGTGCTCGCTGAATAATGTCGATGTTGCTGCTGCTCGCGTTTCCCCACAATTGGGAGCCGTAGGTCCAGACTGGCTTAAGCGTTGAATTGTAGAGCAGGACCTTGAAGTCCAGGCAGAGGGGGAGTTTATAAGCCAATGGAGACTGTTTGATTTTAGTTTTAGGTGAACTTTCTTAGCTTCGATATGTCTCCGCCCTGTAAGTCTCCTGTCTAGCTGGATGCCAAGGTACGTTACATCGTCAGCTTGTGGAAGTGGCATGTTATTCAGGGTTAGCGGGGACACGTTTGTCTGTTAAGAGAAAACGTTATGTGTTTACACTTTTGCGCATTTATTTTTATACGCCAGTCTGATAACCACCTCTCCACTACAACGAGATGATCAGCTAGTAGTGCTGTTGCCTGAATTGGGCATTTGGACCGACTTATGATCGCGGTGTAGAGGAGAAATAGATTTGGACCAAGGGCGCTACCTTGGGGAACTCCAGCCTCTATAGCGTAGTCGTCGGATGTTGTAGTGTTGCATCTCACGACGAAGGCTCTGTTGTAAAGGTACGATTCAAGTATCCTGTGAGTGTTTCCCGGCAGGATCGTTCTGATTTTATGCATAAGGCCATCAAGCCAGACTCGGTCGAAAGCCATTTTTCGAGCAGTTTTGACAGACACGAGAGTAAACTTATCGGTCTGTACGAAGCTGGTATTGTGTGATCTTTTCCTGGCTTTGGGATTATTATGATTACCGAATTTTTCCATTTTTTTGGAAAATAGCCAAGTCGTGTAATCCCGTTAAAGAGTTTACAAATAACCTCAACTGCACAGTTTGGAAGTTCGATTAACATTTTGGGAGTTATTTGATCACCGCCTGGAGCCTTTTTTGGTTTCAATTGCTCGCTGATTACTTTTGCAACTTCATTTAGTTGAAACAAAATTGGCTTCGTCTCAGATTCGATTCGAATTGGCTGGAAAACATTTCAAAGGTGTAAAGCAAATGTACAAGCTCTGTCTTTGTCGCTTCTGGCCCAGCTGCCTGAGGAGTCTCTTATGGGAATTATTGTTTCGGCCGGCGCACTTAGATTTGGGTGGGCCCTCCACAAGGGATGTTTAGTGCTGGTGGGTGAAAGTTTCACAATGTACTGGCGTTGTGCTTTTACTTCCTCTTGCCTTAGAGCCCTGGTCAGTCTGCGACCAGCTTCCTTAAGACTTTGTTTGGAGGATGGCGATCTGCTGGTTTGCCAAGCACGTCTCAAACGTCTTTTCTCCAAAACAATCTGTTCGATTTCACCCTTACGGTGTTGAGACTTTGGCTGCTGCGTCGAGTACAGAGTCCAGTGCATCGGCACAGCAGTCGATGTCCTCCTTGATGTTGAGCTGTGGAGTTAGTTCAATGTGGGAACTTACGTACTTTTTGAACTTCAGCCAGTTGGTTCTATGCGACATCAGCCTGCGAGGGTGCTCGATTACTTCCGGACTTTAAAGAAGAGTTATTAGCACAGGTAAGTGGTCCTATGATAGATCCAAAAGCGATTTTGTTCATATTAGATTACGAGAAATGTTTTTTGTCTCAGCAAAATCAATTGATTCAGGTAGTTTTCTAGGATCTGTAGGCCAGTATGTAGGGCTGTCTGGTGAAACGTAGTTCAGTTTGTTGTATGTTTTAATGACTGCATTATATAATTGCCTTCCTTTGGGGGTCACAAGGTGGCGTTGTAATCTCCTGCTGCTATGAACCGCTCACCAAATGAATTGTAGAAGTACATGAATTGGTCTACGGAGACTGTAAAGCGGGGTGGGCAGTAGACAGCGGCAATGGCAAGGTTGCAGTTGCCCAACTGTAATTTTATCGAAGTAGCTTGCAGATGATTTTTTGCAAACCGTTGGTGAAAGTGGTGTTTGACGCGGTCTCTTATTAAGATGCCAGTTCCGCCATGCGCTATACCATCTGGATGATCGGTGCCGTAGAACGTGTATCCCCGTATTTTGAAGTTATATTTGCTGGTGAGATGCGTTTCTGCCAGCAACATAACGTCGATGTGGTTTTCGTTCAGAAATTGACTTATTTCAGGTTTATGCCGTGAAACACCGTTGGCGTTCCACAGAGTTGTTCGAAGGCTAGGCATGGTTTATTTGGACTGCTGAGCTGCATTTGTAACAAGATATTTTTGGTTAAGGGTTTGCATGGTGGTTTTCATGAAAGACATAAATTCCATCATATTTTGTTGCAAAGCAATCATCATAGATTCTATGTTACTTTGTGGCTGTCCCATGGTCTGCTGGATGATATCAATTTTCGGCTCTATGTAAGCTGTGCCTGATATTAAAGCACTGGCGTAAGACATTCCGTTGGTGGTAATTGAAGGCCAAATGATGATCTGGCTGCTTTTGCGAAGAAAACTTTCGGTGTCGTTTGTGATCTCATGTAAGTGTTTTGTGTGTTCAGGGAGCGTGCCGTTGTCGCTCGTTGCATCCGACTTTTCATCATCTTGTAGACTGGACAGCATCTGTAGTTTGCGGTGTGGTTTCCTTGGCAGTTTACACACTTTTTAGTGAGAGAGTCTTCCTTGTTGGCAGGGCAGGGTTCGGAGCCTTGGCAGTTTCCACAAGCTACACATACTGACCTGAGGGTGCAGTAAGCCCGTATTCCTGGCAATTTGTGCATTGCACTGGCCCGGTCCGTTTGTGCGGCTCTTCCACTGTGATCCTACGGTGCAGGAGGTACTGCAACTTGTAGATCGGGTGCACTGCGTTTTTTTTCAAAGTTCTGCTGTCTGGCTCCAGCTCGACCTTGAGGAGTGGTTGCGGCTTCTTGTTTTTGTTCATAATGTTTATAACATTTTTTGCGGAAAAACCGTTTTCTTTTAAGGCCTCTGTAATTTCGGAGGTTGTCACATCGGGTTCTGTTCCCTTGAGCACAACTTGCAAACCTTAGCAACTTTTCAGCTGGTACGTGTAGTAATTCTTTTTGGCATTGTTTAAGTACTTCGACACTGCTCGGAAATCGTTTTCGGTTTTGGTTTGGAGCTTAGTTTCGCTTATATTTCCTTTCATTAGCGGAATAACATGGAAGTTATCCTTTCCGACAAGCTCAACTATTTTGTTGACTAGGGCATTCGAGATCTTCTCCCGAATAAAAATAGATGGGGGCTTTAGTTTCCTTGGGGCTAATTGTTCCGACTCTGTTTCAGGCTCCGCCAGAATGGAAAATCTATTTTCATCTAATGGCCTGGGATTTACAGGGCCTTTGTTGGAACGATTTATTTTAGGCTTATTGCCGTCCGAGTTTTTTGGGGGTGTTAGCTTGCGCTTGGAGATATTAATGTAGCGATCCATGCCTGTCTGCATGGCCGAACCCGATTGCAGAATTGTCACTTCTACGAATTTTGCACTTGGTTGTGTTGTTGCTTTACCTGCAGCACAAGAAGAGGGTGGAGTTGTAATGAACTGATTTTTACGTTCTGCTCGCTACGAGTATCGTGCGGCTAGCTCAGCCTCCTGTCCCGGCCGGTCACACCAGACGCCTACAAAGTTTCTACGGTTCAAGCATACGCCGGAAGGCCGCCAATGTAGTCCCTGTGGCAGGACGCTAGGTTCAAGACGAACGCTTCCGCCCTCTCCTCTTCGCCGTGGACTCGATACGTCGGAGTGTAGCATGGTTTTTGCTGGGCCTGCGATGACTGCTCGTCGCGTCTCGTGTCCTCGAAGTCCTCGCTCTGCTTGCGGCGCGAATCCTGGCTCCGTTGTCCGCGTGCTCTTGTGAGACTAGGTGCAGCGGGTCTTTGGCTCTCGGGATTTGGTTAGCTACCCGTCTAGGACTCTGGCGGTGAACTACTGTGCTCTCGACGCATACGCCTCTCGAGACACCCGTGGTTCGGACGCGCGTCCTTCTTGGCTAGTCGTACCAGGGCCTGCACAATTTTCGGCTTGTCTACTGATCTTGCTGGATTGACTCCTTGTGATCGACTGATCCCGCTTCCTGCGCTCGGCCCGCTTTTATAGGCCGGCGTATCCCGTTAGTTCTCGGCTTCTCCTTTTTCGGTTTTGCGCACGGCACCTTACTCGGTCAAAAGTCCGCCGCCTTCTACCGTTACACGTTCTCTCCAAACTCTCTCCAGCCGTACTCTCCAAACTCTCTTCTTGTTTCTCTCCAAACTCTCACCAGCTGTCTTTTCCAAACTCTCACCAGCTGTATTCTCCAAACTCTCACCTACTGAATTCCTCCAAACTCTCACCAGCTGAATTCCTCCAAACTCTCATTTATTTGTGAGGAGTTATTTAACTCCTCACATTCTCCCCTTTCTTCGGGAACGAAATGAGACTTGCACCTCTTCTCCGGCTGTTATTTTGGAGTTCTCCTTGGATCCGCTGTTCTGGATCGCTGATGTTGGTCCTCCTTCCCTCGACGTCGCTCCTTCTCGTTCTATGTAGTTCCCGCCCCAAGATGTTTCCCCCATAGACTTGATTTTCTTCTCTCCGGCTGTCTTCCTTGTAAATCATTGTAGCCTTCGAGTCCTCTTGCTCCTTCAAATGGTTCCCTCGACGCTCACAGCTCGTACCTGAGTTCCACAGCGCCGGTGTTCCATTCCTCATCCCGCCCGAGATGTTTCCCCCATAGACTTGACTTCCTTCTCTCCGGCTGTCTTCCTTGTAAATCCTTGTAGCCTTCGAGTCTTCTTGCTCCTCCAAAGGGTTCCCTCGACGCTCACATCTCGTATTTGAGTTCCACAGCGCCGATGCTCCATTCCTTTTCCCGCCCAAGATGTTTCCCCATAGACGTCTCGTGTTCTCCTTCGTATCTCCTTTTGAATGTCCCGCCCAAGATGTTTCCCCCATATGCTTCGCGTTCTAAGCATCTCCTTTCCTTCGTTGTCTGGTCACACTACTGCTTTCCCGATCGGTTTTCCAGCCGATCTCGATGATTTGAAATAGTGCTGCGTTGCCATTCGGTGGTGGCGATAGTTTTTAGTGTGACCCTTCATGTGCCGTCATCTCCAGTTTTCTGAGCCCATCAATCGACACTATCGTCCAGTGCCAATCGACCGCTTATAAATCGAAGCGCCCCCATCCCTTTATATGAGCGACATGACAAGAGAGTTTCAATGGTAAGTTTTTTCCCTTTCTTTCTCCACTTTCTCACTTTTTTTACTCTCTCTTTTAGCCTTTCGCCCTCCAGTCGCCCTTGGCCGTAGGGCCTCGATGTTGTATACGGGAGGATCGATGCCGCTTGTGTTATTTTGTGGTATTTATTTGTTTGCATTCTGCGCGTTTGTTATGTTTGATGTGCCCGTGTTTTCTGTGTTCGCTGTGCCAGGGTTTCCTTTTTTGTTTTGTTTATATATTTGATGTTTTTATTCTCTTATGTATTATTATTATTTTTTTTTTTTTTAATTACTCGCATCGCATCTGGACCTACGGTGCAGCTCTGCTGTGCCGTCTCTCCCCTTTCTTCGGCAGCTCTGCGCTAATCCGTATAGAGTCTAACGACGCTACGGATTTGCAGTTGCTGGTCGTATTGTAAACCTATTCCATGCGGCGTATAGGCGAATGACTCGGGCGTATGCCGACGCTGAATCCGTCTGCCTTGTTGGGGTTTTTATGCAATCTTTCCTTTTCTTATGTACCCTATTTACGCGGCGTAAAGGCGGATGACTCGGGCGTATGCTCGACGTTGAATCCGACTGTCTCGTTGTTTGGGTCCTTTTTTTTTGTTACACCTTATCATTTATATTCTGTGTCTTATCCTTGTGATTAACCTTTCTGCGTGGCGTATGGATGACTCTTGCTTCGGCTTGACGCCTAATCCTGTTGCCTCGCAGTCTGTATCAATGTGAAATCCTTGCCCTAGTCCTCCGATGTGTCCGCCGTCTGCTCTTGTGCCGTTTCTGTTTGTTGCTGCTTAAGCTCGCCAATGTGAATCGTCCGCTCTTTCTTCGAATGTGTGTGGCGTATTTTGCAGATTCGGCTGCTTTGGATGGGTGGTGTTCTTTGGCCCACACTATGCTGCCCACCTCTGGTGTCCACTGCCTCCTCCTCAGATTGTAATGTCTGGCTTGGTCCTGGGATGCTTTCTCCATATTTCGCCGTACGATTTCGAAGATTTCTTTTAAGTTAGCGGCCTTCTCGTCTGGAGTCTCCGTGTTTCTCCCCGAGCCTAACGTTTCTCTGTCATATAATGCGTTAGGCAAACGGGGTTCCCGGCCTTGTGTGAGAAACGCTGGGGAGTATCCAGTTGACTCAGATATGCTTGAGTTTACTGCTAGCATAATTTCTGGCCAGTTCTCGTCCCAAGTTGTGTGATCCTTTCCTGCGAGTTGAGCTATCATTGTTTTTATCGTACGGTTAGCCCGTTCTGTTGGGTTTTTCTGCGTTGTGTAGGGCGCCGTGAATTGCTGTTTTATTCCCATTTCGCTAAGGAATCTTTTAAAGGATCGACTGGTGAACTGTACTACGTTGTCGGGTATCACTATCTTTGGAGCCCCGAACCTTGATATTACGCGTTCTCTGAACGCCCTCTATAGGGTCTCCGCTGTCGCTGTCCGTAACGGCACAATTTCAGTCCATTTGGAAAACCGATCGATTAACAACAGTATCATCTGGTTTCCGTGCTTTGATCTTGGCAATGGCTCTACGAAATCCGCACATACTGTTGCCCATGGTTCCTCTGGTACCTGAGTGAGCATTTTTCCTGCAGCCTGCAGCTGATTGGGCTTGTATTTCAGGCAAACTTCACACTTGCGTACGTGGGTTCTGGCGTCTCTGTGCATTCCTGGCCAGTAGTACCGGGCTGCCAGGCGTGCTATAGTTCTTCTACTCCCAACATGACCTGCAGATGGGGAGTCATGGTTTTCTTCCAGTACGGCTTGTCTTAAACCCTGCGGAACGCACGGTTTCCAAGCCACGACATCTTCATTTCCCGCTCTGTGTGCCTATAGAGAGACTCGCCTTTCATTACATAGTCTGGATATTTTTGTGGTTGGGCCTTTATTTTCTCGCCCATACTCCTGATCCAGCTGCACCTATTGGTTGGTTTTTTCGATGCGTCTTTCATGGCCCTAAGAGTCTCCGGCAACGGTTGTCGGGATAGGGCGTCTGCCACCACGTTCAGCTGTCCTTTCCTGTATTCTATCTCAAAGTCGTACTGCTGTAACTCCAGGGCCCATCTTGCTATCCTTCCAGAAGGGCTTTCTATGCTGTTTAACCACTTTAAAGCCATGTGGTCTGTAACCACTTTAAAATGGTAGCCCTCCAAGTACGGCTTCAGCTTCCTGATTGCCAAGCACTCTTTTTCTGTTGTGGAGTAATTTTTCTCCGCGCCGTCCTCTGTCTCTTGCGTCAGGATTGCTCCTAATCCGTAGTCGCTGGCGTCTGTCTGGAGAATGAACTTTTTCTCAAAATCTGGGCACGCCGCACTGGATCGGCTACCAGTCGTGCTTTTACCTCTTCGAAGGCCTGTTGGTGTTCCGGCGTCCATATCCACTTTGTGCCTTTGCGTAGAAGATCATTCAGTGGTTTTACTATACGCGCAAAATCTGGCAAAAATCGTCGATACCATGAAGCTACGCCTAGGTATTGCCGTAGTTCGCGTACTGTCGACGGTTGCTCTAGTTCGGCAATGGCCGCTACCTTCTCGGGGTCTGTGCCTATCCCTTCGCTAGTAACGCGGTGTCCTAGGTAAAGCAACTCTTGCTTGAAGAATTTGCATTTATCGGCGTTTATTCTTAAGTTTGCTTCCTTGAGGCGCCTGAACACTTCCTTTAGATTCTTCACGTGTTCTTTCAGCGTGCGTCCGATCACAATGATGTCATATTGGTATGCAAACGAGTATGGTGACATCTCCGGGCCGATTACCTGATCCAAAGCCCTTTGGAACGTGGCCGATGCTGAATGAAGTCCGAAAGGCATTACTTTCCATTGGAATAAGCCTTTGCCGGGTACTGTGAATGCCGTATATTGCCGACTATTTATCTCCAAAGGGACTTGCCAATATCCGTCTTTCAGGTCTAGACTGCTTATGTATTTGGCCTCTCTGAGTTGGTCCAGGATATAATTAATCCGAAGCATCGGGTAGGCATCTTTTATGGACTTCCCGTTTATTTGCCTGAAATCAACGCATAGCCTCCACTTGCCCGTCTTCTTTTTTACCATTACAATGGGCGAGCTGTATGGACTTCTTGAATGTTCTATGAAGCCCATTTGTAACAACTCGTCCACCTTTGCGTTGATCTCTCCATGGACTCTTGGGTTCTTAGGATAATACCTCTGTTTTATTGGCTTGTCGTATTTCATGGTGATTTGGTGCTCGGCCACTGTAGATGTTCCTGACATGGTGCTGAATTCTGCTAGCTGTTCGTCGAGGAATTTTTCAATGTCCTCTTCATGACTTACGTGTGAATCTACTGCCACCGACAGCCTTTCTTCCAGACATCCATTATGCCGTTTTCGTGCCGGTATTCGCAGTTCATGCCCGGCACATTTTATTTCCGCCCCGACTCCCGTGAGGAAATTCCATCCCAGCACTAGTTCATGCACTACTCCTGGAAATATTAGCAGATTCATCTCCAATTGTTTGTTTCCAAATTCCACCGTGATATCGAGCTGTGAGCTTATTCTGCTGCATCTGCCGTCCGCCAACCTAACTTGCCGTCTTGTCCTTGTGATCCTTCCTTTGTCAGCCAGTCTATCCGCTAGCTCCTCGTTAATGAAACTTGACGTTGCTCCCATGTCAATTGTGGCCTTGTATGTGACGCCTCCAATTTCAACGTACGAGGATAACTGCTGCTCTTCCTCGATCAAATTGCCAGTTAGTTTGGAGAGAAGGCACTTTGCGACCCCTGTGCGCCTCTCTGCGACTGGGATCGCTGCCCATTTCCCGACCTTTGGCAGCACTCTACGCTCCTGATGCCAACTTTGCCGCACACCCAGCAGAACAGTACCCTTTGGTTTCTGCATCCTCGTGCCCAGTGGTCGTGTCCTCCACACCGGCGATATGCCTCCTGTGGGTTCACTATGTGGGTCTGTGCATTGGTGTCTCTTGGCATTGGGTTGCGTGCCACCTGAGTGGTGTTTGGTGGCCTCCAAACCGTGTTCGTTGGCTGCCTTTGTTGTGTTGCATTGGCCGGTGCCCACCTGCCGTAGGACGGTGTTTGGTTTACCGTGGTGTCTTCACATCTCCTGCATGTAGTTTGCGGTGGTGCTGCGATTTTGTTCCGAGAGAACTTGTGTTCGTGAACGAATTCTTCTCGCTCTTTGTCTAGTTCTTCGTATTCGTCAGCCAGGATCATTAATGTGTCCAGATCATCCACTTTGTACGTTCTTAGTGAGATTCTCAGGTCTGGTGTGCAGTTGTCCTTGATTATTTCTAGGGTCTCCTTTGGCGAATACCCGAGTGGCCTCATCAAGGTCTGCATGTCCACCATGTAATCTTTGAACGGTTCCCTGAAACCTTGTTTCCGCTGTTTCACCTTGTCTGCCACCTTCGAGAAGAATCCTCTCGGCAGAAAGTACGTCTGGAAACTTTCGCTGAAATCTCCCCATGTCTTCCAATGTTTATTGTTTGAAATAATCCATTTCCACTGTTGTGTTGATTTCTCCTTGGACTCTTGGATTCTTAGGATAATGCCTTTGTTTTATTGGCTTGTCGTCTTTCATGGTGATTTGGTCACTGTAATTGTTCCTGACATGGTGCTGAAATATGCTAACTGTTTGTCGAGGTATTTCTCAATGTCCTCTTCATCGCTTAAGTGTGAATCAACAGCCACCGACAGCCTTTCTTCCAGACATCCATTGTGCTGTTTTCTTGCCGGTATTCGCAATTCATGCCCGGCTCATTTTATTTCCGCCCCGACTCCCGTGAGGAAATTCCATCCCAGCACTAGTTCATGCACTACTCCTGGAAGTATTAGCATATTTATCTCCAATTGTTTGTTTCCAAGTTCCACCGTGATCTCGAGCTGTGAGCTTATTCTGCTGCATCTGCCGTCCGCCAACCTAACTTGCCGTTTTGTCCTTGTGATCCTTCCTTTGTCAGCCAGTCTATCCGCTAGCTCCTCGTTGATGAAACTTGACGTAGCTCCCGTGTCAATTGTGGCCTTGTGTGCGACGCCTTCAATTTCAACGTACGCGGATAACTGCTGCTCTTCCTCGATCAAATTGCCAGTTAGTTTGGAGAGGAGGCACTTTGCGACCCCTGTGCGCCTCTCTGCGACTGGGATCGCTGCCCATTTCCCGCTTTTTGGCAGCACTCTTTGGTTTCTGCATCATCGTGCCCAGTGTTCGAGTCCTCCACAACGGCGACATGCATCCTGTGGGTTCATTATGTGGGTCTGTGCATTGGTGGCTCTTGGCATTGGGTTGCGTGCCGCCTGAGTGGTGTTCGTTGGCTGCCTTTGTTGTGTTGCATTGGCCGGTGCCCACCTGCCGTAGGACGGTGTTTGGTTTACCGTGGTGTCTTCACATCTCCTGCATGTAGTTTGTGGTGGTGCTGCGATTTTGTTCCGAGAGAACTTGTGTTCGTGAACGAATTCTTCTCGCTCTTTGTCTAGTTCTTCGTATTCGTCAGCCAGGATCATTAATGTGTCCAGATCATCCACTTTGTACGTTCTTAGTGAGATTCTCAGGTTTGGTGTGCAGTTGTCCTTGATTATTTCTAAGGTCTCCTTTGGCGAGTACCCGAGTGGCCTCATCAAGGTCTGCATGTCCACCATGTAATCTTTGAACGGTTCCCTGAAACCTTGCTTCCGCTGTTTCACCTTGTCTGCCAACTTCGAGAAGAACCCTCTCGGCAGAAAGTACGTCTGGAAACTTTCGCTGAAATCTCCCCATGTCCTCCAATGTTTATTGTTTGAAATAAACCATTTCAGAGCTTTGCCTTGCAACAGCTCTGGCATTGCACGTGGGATCATGTTTAGGTTCAGACCGTACGTGTTCGCGGACCACTCCACCTGTTCTAGGAATTCCAGTGGCTTCTCTGTGCCATCGAATTTGAACGACCATTCTCTAACTTGCTTTGCGACTTTGGCGTAATTTAGTGTGTTAGGTCTTTGCTGCCCTGATTTTCTTTCTTTTTTTTTTTTTATACTTTATTCTTATTTATTGGATCTTCTCTATTATTTAAGAGACTAACAATAAGTTTTCAAATCTTAATCTATGTTACGTTAATTTATGTTATTGAAGAGGGATGGGAAATCATTCGGCTTTAGACGGGAATGATAGCTTAGCCGGTTTAGTTGTCTGGCTAGCAGGTTTGGGTGATTTGATAATCTGGCTTCATATTTAATTTTTCTGGAAACAATTTCTTCTTTTACGGGATTTATATCCAGGTCTCTCTGGATGTTTGCATTGCGGATGTACCAGGGGGCTCCAGTTATTGTTCGTAGGGTCTTTGATTGTACTCTTTGAATAATTTCTATATTGCTGCTGCTTGCGTTTCCCCAGAGCTCGGAACCGTAGGTCCAGATCGGCTTTAAGCACGAGTTATGCAGTAGTACTTTATATTCGAGTGGAAGGGGGGAGCGGTAGTTCATGAGCCAGTGAAGGCTGCTGGCCTTTTGTTTTAAATGGGTCTTCTTTGCTTCTATATGCTTTCTCCAGGTAAGCCTCCTGTCTAGGTGTATGCCGAGATAGGTGACTTCGTCTGCTTGTGGAACCGGCTTGTTGTTTAGCGTCAGTGGTGGGCATTTCGACAAGTTTAGTGTAAATGTAATGTGCTTACACTTTTGCTCATTGACTTTTATACGCCAGTCTGCGAGCCATTTTTCTACAGCTACCAGGTGTTCTTTTAAATGGGCTGTAGCTGTTTTTGGGCATTTCGAGCGGCTGACAATGGCAGTGTCGTCAGCAAAGGTTGAGATGAGGGTCTGGCGGCTTGTTGGAATGTCTGCCGTGTAAAGGATGTACAAGATTGGTCCAAGCACACTTCCTTAGGGTACTCCAGCTTCGCTGTTACGGATGGTTGAAGTAAAGGTTTTACATCTCACGGTGAAAACTCTGTTTCTGAGGTATGACTCAAGCAACTTGTGAGTGTTTTCCGGTTTCAGGGTTTTGATTTTGTATACCAGACCGTCGATCCAGACGTGATCAAATGCATGTGATACGTCCAGAAATAAGGCACTGCAATATTGCTTGTGTTCGAAAGCCGTGCGAATTTCAGATGTTAAGCGGTTTACCTGTTCGATAGTTCCATGCTTTTCCCTAAATCCGAATTGGTGCAGAGGGATCGTTCTGTTCTTTTGAAGATGTGTTACTAGATGAACAAGAAGCAGTTTTTCAAATAGCTTTGATGGACATGGGAGCAGATTGATGGGCCGGTACGAGGAAGGCTGGGATTTGTCTTTTCCTGGCTTCGGGATCATTGTAATGACAGACTTTTTCCATTGGTCAGGAAAGTAGCCCCATTTCAATATTGAGTTAAATATAAATGCGATGCATCTGACTGCGCATGCAGGTAATTCAATTATCATTTAATTGAATTAAAATCGTGACCAGGAGCTTTCTTTGGGTTTATATGTTCATTAATAGCCTTAAGTATTGTGCTGGTTTCAAGGGTAACTGGGGAGGACGGCGACGCTAGCGAGACATTCGGTAGAGTGAATTGGTTGGATGGCGGGTGAGGCTTGAAGACGTTTTCCAAGTGATGGGCAAAAGTGTTAGCTCTTTCTTCGTCACTGCGCGCCCAGGCACCTGTTTGTGATCGAATTGGCCAATCGGGATCTATTGGTGGTTGCATGTTTGGTTGAGCTCTCCATAGTGGGAATTTATTACCCGTCGGGGATAGTTTCGCAATGTAGGCCCGTTGGGCCTGGTTCTTTTCGGTAGAGAGGGCCTTCGACAATTTTCGAGATGCTTCTTTTCTTAGTAGCTGGGGACCGATGAGTCTGCCAGTCTCTGCGGAGTCTACGTTTTTCAAGTAGGAGAGACTCGATCTGGATACTTGAGCGTCCAGTTCTTAGCGGGCTTGTGGATGAGGGTTCTGGCGTAGAATGTTTGGCGGCAGAGGACATTACGTCCGTGAGGCTTGCGTTTCGACTCCTGCCAGCTTCCTTCATGCTGTCCACTCCAAGACTTGCTATGAGCTCCTCGGCGTCAGGGTTCAGCAATTTGATTGTTGGGCCTGGCTTATCGTCGTATTTCTCTTCCAGCTCAGCCCAGATCTCTGCTACTTCTGGGTCATCCTGTTTCTTTGTTAGGTACTCTGAGAGGGCTTTCCTCATGTCCTCCGTTCTTCCCTCCAAAGTGATGCCTAACTTGGCTCCTACTTTGGCGAAATCCTCTTTCTTGAGGAGATATATCCATCCTTTCCCCATTTTCTGTTTGTTTGCTGATTCTCACCGACCGGACAATCACGTTTTGGGCGCCAGATGTAACGAACTGATTTTTACGTTCTGCTCGCTACGAGTATCGTGCGGCTAGCTCAGAAGATTTGTGTTGTTCGTCCCACCAAATTTATATAAACGTGACCGCCCGATTGTCTAGTGAGAACGCACAGAAGGTTAGGATATTTACAAAGATCTTTATTCGAGAACTTGTCCCTCGGCCTGGGACTAATGGTGACAGATGGGTATCTCAACGCCTCCCTTGAAGAATTGTGGTCGCTCCACCGTCGCTCTCCGCTGCCTCGCCGTTCGCTGCTCGCTGCTCCGTAACGCCTCCGCTGTCTTTGGCCTCGGGGCTTTTGAGGGTCTAGGGATGCGTCACCGTTCCCAGACTAGGGTGAACAGGCACTGGGCTCTCAAAGCGTACGCCTTTTGCAGCCACAGCCTCCTGTCCCTGGATCTGTCCCGGCCGGTCACACCAGACGCCTACACAGTTTCTACCTGACGGTTCAAGCATACGCCGGAAGGCCGCCAATGTAGTCCCTGTGGCAGGACGCTAGGTTCAAGACGAACGCTTCCGCCCTCGCCTCTTCGCCGTGGACTCGATACGTCGGAGTGAAGCTTGGTTGTTGGTGGGCCTGCGATGACTGCTCGTCGCGTCTCGTGTCCTCGAAGTCCTCGCTCTGCTTGCGGCGCGAATCCTGGCTCTGTTGTCCGCGTGCTCTTGTGAGACTAGGTGCAGCGGGTCTTTGGCTCTCGGGATTTGGTCAGCTACCCGTCTAGGACTCTGGCGGTGAACTACTGTGCTCTCGACGCATACGCCTCTCGAGACACCCGTGGTTCGGACGCGCGTCCTTCTTGGCTAGTCGCACCAGGGCCTGCACAATTTTCGCCTGTCGGTTCAGGCGTACGCCGGAATTCGACAAGGCAATTGTTTTCGCACGGCAGCTGGTTCTGGACAACTTCCCTTCCGAGTCCACGGTTCTTTGTCGGGGGACTCTTTTTATTCACTTCTGTCGGATTCGCCGAGCAATAGGCCAAGCTCAAATCGCGACCAGAATTAGAACAAAGCGCCTGGACTTAGCCGCGTGATGCCTTAAGGACCTCAGCTACCTGTTTCTCAGCTCGGAGACTTCAACTCTAAGTCCCGAACGTCTTGATATAGCCATCTTGCTCCTGTTGACTCGGCGCGGCTCTGCTTCCTCCTGATGTTGACTTGACTTGTTTTATTCACTGATTTTCGGCTTGTCTACTGATCTTGCTGGATTGACTCCTTGTGATCGACTGATCCCGCTTCCTGCGCTCGGCCCGCTTTTATAGGCCGGCGTATCCCGTTAGTTCTCGGCTTCTCCTTTTTCGATTTTGCGCACGGCACCAAAGTCCGCCGCCTTCTACCGCTACACGTTCTCTCCAAACTCTCTCCAGCCGTACTCTCCAAACTCTCTTCTTGTTTCTCTCCAAACTCTCACCAGCTGTATTCTCCAAACTCTCACCAGCTGTATTCTCCAAACTCTCACCAACTGAATTCCTCCAAACTCTCACCAGCTGAATTCCTCCAAACTCTCATTTATTTGTGAGGAGTTATTTAACTCCTTACAGAGTGGTTATTGTATTGTTGGCGACCGTTGTAGTAGTCACAGTAGTTGCTGTTGTTGTTGCGCTAGGCGGCAGAAGCTCTGTTGGAGTCATGCATAGCTCACTCCATGGCGTTTGAGCGGTGAAGAGCAGAGCGGGAGAGCAAGAGCTAGCTCTCTGGTTTTCGGCGGTCAGTAAACTTGCACCTTCAAGCACTTTCAGTTCTAGAGTATTAATCGTCACCGTAAAATAAGCTTTGTAACGGGATAAAGAAGGACGACGTTTGCCTTGCTCTGTCTGAAATTTTTCACGGGCTTCGTCTTGTTGTTTTTGTCGTTGAGTGCGCTGATCCACGTTCTTACTCATTTGTTTATCGTTAGCGCGTAAAGATTAAATATTTAATTAATCAAAGCATTAGTTTACGATATGCGATTTGCATCGATGCGATTTGCATTTTTCGAACGTTTTCGACTGATTGACTAATTGTTTTTCCGGAGCGTTAAGAAAACAGGTCTGCACGCAGCCGAAGTTGATTGATTTATCAGCCTATTTCTGAATGCCACATATTATAATTTTATGATGACCAACCCTCTACATCGGGAGTTGCAATTAAACGGATTAGGACTGAAGGTAATTCCTTGCAAGATACCCATGTAAAAAAGATGGAGACTTCGATTGAAATTATTTGTAAACTGTGTGGAGAAACTTACCTACAAACAGGAAAAATAAAACATATTAAGTCTAAAAGCACAAAAATGCAATTGCAGGAAAAAAATTGAAGTTAATGACCTGTCGTCGGAAACAGAATTCCCAATTAGATCAGATACAATCCTCCAAATCAAAAGATTTTAGATATCAAAGAATTTTAGAAACAATGTCAAGGCAACATTTTACAAATTCTTACTCTTGGGATGGAGCTATTTAAAACTATAAAATGTAGTATTCAAATTTATGTAAATATGTAAAATACACCGATGATGGAGATTGTATTGAAACATTTAAACATTTTGGGACTGCATACCTTTCAGTTTATGATGTTGATTACTTACTTCCTTGAATTGAGGAAGATATTGATTGAAGATATTGAGTTTCAGGATAGAGACTCAGAATGGGCTATAAAAGCATTTAAATATTTTGATATTACAGTAATCAAACTGGAAGACATTCCCAACAAATAAGCTAAAAATGCTTTATTAATGTTAAAAACAATGATGAATATTGTTTTAAGTGGAGTTGACTGGCTTCTATTGCTTCAATCAATTCCCAACTCCAAGACAAATAAGGGCTGCTAGAGAACAACTACAATTTTCTGCCTTCTATAGAAGTTGTAATATTTCACAAGAAATTATTAAATACATGGAAGCCATATTAATTTGTTCTGGAATAGAGTTTCCTATAACAAAACAAGAAAGAAAAGCTAACTTCGGACGGAGCCGAAGTTGATATACCCTTGCAGAATATTCTGTAAATTATATTCTTCAAAATTATTCATATGATGTATTCTTAATACTCATAAAAAGTCCCAACTTCCTAACTTTAAAAACACCAAAGTTATGGCATTTCCAATCGTTCAGTTATATGGCAGCTATAGGATATAGTCGGCCGATCCTTATGAAATTTGGTAGGTCGGATTGATTGGCCAAAAATAAAACCCATAGAAAATCCCAACTTCCTAACTTTACAAACACCCAAGTTATGGCATTTCCGATCAATCAGTTATATGGCGGCTATAGGATATAGTCGTCCGATCCTTATGAAATTCGGTAGGTCGGATTAATTGGTCAAAAATAAAACTCATAGAAAATCCCAACTTCCTAACTTTAAAAACACCAACGTTATGGCTTTTTCGATCGTTCAGTTATATGGCAGCTATATGATATAGTCGCCCGATCCGGCTCGTTCCGACTTATATACTACCTGCAATAGAAAGACAACTTTTGGGAAAGTTTCAAGCAGATAGCTTTAAAACTGAGGGACTAGTTTGCGTAGAAACGGACGGACGGACGGACAGACGGACAGACGGACAAGGCTAGATCGACTCTCCTGGTGATGCTGATCAAGAATATATATACTTTATAGGGTCGGAAATGTCTCCTTCACTGCGTTGCAAGCTTTTGACTGAAATTATAATACCCTCTGCAAGGGTATAAAAAGGGATAAAGATGTTATACAAATTAATTCCCAATTTCAGCGTAAATGTGTATGAAATTGACTCAACAGGAAAACAAATTGTAGGGCCCGTTGTTAGGACTGATTTGAAGTCCAGGCCCTCACATATAAATTTGTTGTTAATTGAAAATTAACAAAACATTTGCTATTCGCAATGTTCCAAACCAAAGCCCAAAAGCATATTGCTTGCGCGGATTAATTTTCTGCGGTTCACAAATAGGAGGAGGAGAATTAGTAGATCATTTTAAACCAATACCTTGCAATCAAGAATTGTATATTGTCCTCCCCCAAACTTTTAGAATAAGTGCTACTTGTCGATATAAAATTAAATTTATAGACTCAAATAGTTTCTTGAATTCAAGCTTAGGAAAACTGCCAAATTTCAGCCTATTAAAAACTAAATTTCAGGAGGAGAAATTCAACCAAAGTATGTGAGTACTCCCAATTTCAGCGTAAATGTGTATGAAATTGACTCAACAGGAAAACAAATTGTAGGGCCCGTTGTTAGGACTGATTTGAAGTCCAGGCCCTCACATATAAATTTGTTGTTAATTGAAAATTAACAAAACATTTGCTATTCGCAATGTTCCAAACCAAAGCCCAAAAGCATATTGCTTGCGCGGATTAATTTTCTGCGGTTCACAAATAGGAGGAGGAGAATTAGTAGATCATTTTAAACCAATACCTTGCAATCAAGAATTGTATATTGTCCTCCCCCAAACTTTTAGAATAAATGCTACTTGTCGATATAAAATTAAATTTATAGACTCAAATAGTTTCTTGAATTCAAGCTTAGAAAACTGCCAAATTTCAGCCTATTAAAAACTAAATTTCAGGAGGAGAAATTCAACCAAAGTATGTGAGTATTCCCATATGACTTTTTGATAGCTTTAAGAAATTTAATGAAACAGAACTTACTCCAATTGAATATGGGCCATGAGTCAACCCCTTCCCTTATCAGAATTTAAATTTTTAGATGAACAGGAAATTATGTAGTTAATAACAAGAGAGAACGCTATAGTCGGGTGCCCCGACTATCAGATACCCGTTACTCAGGTAAAGGGAGGGCGAGGGAGATGGAGATAGAAACTTTGATCACGCATAACTTTTTAACGAATGGTCCGATTTGAAAAATTTCTTCTACATTTCGATAGGTATTGATAAACACAATAAAACTGCATTTTTACTTTTCCGAAATATTTAAATTTTTAAAATCGTATATAAGCGATTGTGGGCGTTAAAGGGGGCGTGGCACCATTTTGAAACAAACTTGCGCTGCGTAGGAACTTCTAAAATCTACATGCAAAATGCCAATCTTCTAGCTTTTATAGTTTCCGAGTTCTCAGCGTTCATACGGACAGACAGACAGACAGACAGACAGACAGACGGACAGACAGACGGACAGACGGACAGACGGACATGGCTAGATCGACTCGGCTAGTGATCCTGATCAAGAATATATATACTTTATAGGGTCGGAAACGCTTCCTTCTAGCTGTTACATACTTTTGCACGAATACAATATACCCTTTTACTCTACGAGTAACGGGTATAATAATAATAATAATAAAAAATATGCCAGAAAACGGGGATGATAGGTACATGCTGCTTCATAACGCGCATTATTCATTAAAACACCCAAGATAAAAGCTGATTTTAATGATTTTTTTTATTTTTTCTTTTTTTATTAAAGTTTGGTTTTATTTATTGGATCTTCTCTTTATGAGTCTAACAATAAGGTTGCATATCTTAAAAAAATACATTATCTAACAGTTTAATTTTAACTGAATAGAGACTACATGGTCCTAATAATAAGCGCTGGATTGGAAGGTCGTTGCGGCGAAGACGAGAACTGCTGGAAACTCGCGTGAGGGCTCTCGCTAGATGATTTGGATGTACTGATAGCCTGTTGTAGTACTTTGTTGTGATTTGTGCTATCTCTTCTCTGACGAGTGATATGTGAAGGTTCCGGTGAATGTTTACATTCCGAACGTATCAAGGTGCCCCGGTGATGGTTCTGGGAATTTTTGATTGAGTTCTTTGCATTATATCCACACTGCTGTTACTGGCATTCCCCCACAACTGAGAGCCGTACATCCAGATTGGTTTCAAAACGGTGTTGTATAGAAGTACGTTATAGTCCAGGCTAAGGGGCGAGCGGCTATTGATAAGCCAGTGGGGACGGTTGGCTTTGAGCTTTAAATGTGTTCTTTTGGCTTCAATGTGGCTGCGCCAAGTAAGACGACTATCGAGGTGTACGCCAAGATATGTTACTTCTTTTGCTATCGGAACCACTGTGTTGTTTAGAGTAAGTGAAGGGCAGTCTTGTCTGTTAAGTGTGAACGTTACGTGTTTGCATTTTTGTTCGTTAACTTTGATTCGCCAGTCGGATAGCCTTTTCTGATCCACCGGCATGCTCTGTTGTTCTTTTAATTTCGGTTGCGGAGTGTTCCCCTTTTGCCGCTTACCACCAGCGGCCTTTTTGCGCTTAGGGGACTCTTCTAATAGCTTACGACTATTAAGCTGCGAATCCAGCGCAGAGAGGAGATCATCAGCTCGTCGAAAACTATCTCTAGCAACTCCGAAACAGCTAATCAACCCCATCAGGCCGCCTTTAGTTTGGCGCATGAACGATTTCATCTAGTTCGCAACCTCAACACAAGCATCACAACATAACTGCAAATTAGGCCCTTTTGAAGGGTCATCACCAGTGAAACCGGCGCACTTGGGTGCACCATGTTTTCACACAGCCAGCAAGTCATATTAGATTGGTCAGCCCTGATTATGAGGCTGCATTTTTTGCAGAAGCAGACTAAATTATTGCAACTCATTTTACCTATTGAAACCACTGTACCAAAACAACGAATTGAAATTTATAAGCGAGCAGAGTATTATTACCGCAAGAGCGAAGAAATTGCACGCTTAGAACTTTCAAAACAAAGAAGGCGAGAGAGCGGGAGCGTAATTTAGTTCAAGTGCACGCAAAAGCAACACGACGGGGTTACAAGAAAAGAAAACACAGAACAGAATTACGAAATTAAAACAATTTTTGATTGTTATTAGTGCACACAGATTCAAAGATCACTTGCAAAGCGAAAAAAATTGTTTTAATACAACCCACCGATGAGATTAAACGAAAACAAAATACAAAATCGGGCGCAGAAAAAAAAGCACGACCGTTCACTTTGAAAGTCAAAGACGAAAGTCCAGTCCATTTCCAAAAAACTGTCAGATCGATTTCAGGTAGCAGTTGTACGTAATTTCAATATACCTCGACATGGTCACCAGACGAAAACTCTTATATTTTATTTCTTTTAGCGCAGCATGACTTTTAACCATGTTAAAAACTCCTTAGAAGGTTTACTGAACTTGTGTTTTTTTCAAATCCAGAAGGCTTTTGTCTATGTATATTGTTGTATATTAATATTCTCAGTTTATAAGTTTTATAAACTATTTTTCAATCGTAGCAATCGCTGAAAAATCTAAGCTTCGCCAGCAAAATCTCCCCTCACTCAAACCGGCCACATTCGGGCTATTGTACCTTTGACCTTTTCAATCTTAGCTGAAAATTCTAGCTTCGTTAACAGAATCTCCCCTCACTCAAACCGAGCTCTGTGAGAACCACATCCGGGCTACTGCAAACAAATGACTACAGTCATAAACAAAGCTTCCAAATTTTCCACTTAGGGTCCGATCTAGTCCGAGCCAGTTGCTTACCAAATTTTTGTCAAATAATCGATTTATTGAGTTTCAATTACCTCTAAATTATTTTATCAGCCAATTGTCCTACTCTCTTAACTTTGCCTAATCTCTTCTCAGCAAGATTCTCTTAAGCCGAGGTTCCATGATTAATAACTTATCAAACCAAGGGCAGTTCTTTTTTGGAGACGACACGATCGGTCGCGAAAATCTATGTTAAAATATAAGTGCCTTGTAAAAGTGAATTCCATAATAAAATAAAAATTAATTTTTTTAAAAATCAATCAACTAATAAATTTAATTTGCATGCAATCCCCCATCCCCTTCCTATACTAGGTTAAAAATGTTTTATTCAAATGTATGAATCTGGTGTAAAGTTAGTTATTTTGTACTTAGGAAGGTATAGACATCGTCGGTTTTCTACGCTCAATTTTGTAAACTCTCTTATTGCTTATATTTGCTGCTAACTAAAAAAAACTTTAACCATGGCTTTAGTTCAGTGTGAAGTTTGCATTAAAGTTATTAATCTTTCGGTCTTTAAAACGCATTACGAGGAGTTTTCAATGCCTTGTAATGCAAGTGCATCAAAAAACCAAATTATTTGTGATTTGTGTTTTATGTCCGTTGATAGGGAAAAATGTAGTAAGCATTATAAAAGGGTTTCTCGCACCTAAAAATGCTTTTAAAGTGTTGATGGGTGCTCAGATCAAAAATAAGCCATTACAGCCTATTTCTGAATGCCAAAATTATGATGACCAACCCTCTACATCGGGAGTTGCAATTAAACGGATTAGGACTGAAGGTAATTCCACGCAAGATACCCATGTAAAAAGATGAAGACATCGAGTGAAATTAATTGTAAACTGTGTGGAGAAACTTACCTACAAACAGGAAAAATAAAACATATTAAGTCTAAAAGCACAAAAATGCAATTGCAGGAAAAAAAAAATGAAGTTAATGACCTGTCGTCGGAAACAGAATTCCCAATTAGATCAGATACAATCCTCCAAATCAAAAGATTTTAGATATCAAAGAATTTTAGAAACAATGTCAAGGCAACATTTTACAAATTCTTACTCTTGGGATGGAGCTATTTAAAACTATAAAATGTAGTATTCAAATTTATGTAAGTATGTAAAATACACCGATGATGGAGATTGTATTGAAACATTTAAACATTTTGGGACTGCATACCTTTCAGTTTATGATGTTGATTAGTTACTACCTTGAATTGAGGAAGATATTGATTGAAGATATTGAGTTTCAGGATAGAGACTCAGAATGGGCTATAAAAGCATTTAAATATTTCGATATTACAGTAATCAAACTGGAAGACATTCCCGACAAATAAGCTAAAAATGCTTTATTAATGTTAAAACAATGATAAATATTGTTTTAAGTGGAGTTGACTGGCTTCTATTGCTTCAATCAATTTCCAACTCCAAGACAAATAAGGGCTGCTAGAGAACAACTACAATTTTCTGCCTTCTATAGAAGTTGTAATATTTCACAAGAAATTATTAAATACATGGAAGCCATATTAATTTGTTCTGGAATAGAGTTTCCTATAACAAAACAAGAAAGAAAAGCTAACTTCGGACGGAGCCGAAGTTGATATACCCTTGCAGAATATTCTGTAAATTATATTCTTCAAAATTATTCATATGATGTATTCTTAATACTCATAAAAAGTCCCAACTTCCTAACTTTAAAAACACCAAAGTTATGGCATTTCCAATCGTTCAGTTATATGGCAGCTATAGGATATAGTCGGCCGATCCTTATGAAATTTGGTAGGTCGGATTGATTGGCCAAAAATAAAACCCATAGAAAATCCCAACTTCCTAACTTTACAAACACCCAAGTTATGGCATTTCCGATCAATCAGTTATATGGCGGCTATAGGATATAGTCGTCCGATCCTTATGAAATTCGGTAGGTCGGATTAATTGGTCAAAAATAAAACTCATAGAAAATCCCAACTTCCTAACTTTAAAAACACCAACGTTATGGCTTTTTCGATCGTTCAGTTATATGGCAGCTATATGATATAGTCGCCCGATCCGGCTCGTTCCGACTTATATACTACCTGCAATAGAAAGACAACTTTTGGGAAAGTTTCAAGCAGATAGCTTTAAAACTGAGGGACTAGTTTGCGTAGAAACGGACGGACGGACGGACAGACGGACAGACGGACATGGCTAGATCGACTCTCCTGGTGATGCTGATCAAGAATATATATACTTTATAGGGTCGGAAATGTCTCCTTCACTGCGTTGCAAACTTTTGACTGAAATTATAATACCCTCTGCAAGGGTATAAAAAGGGATAAAGATGTTATACAAATTAATTCCCAATTTCAGCGTAAATGTGTATGAAATTGACTCAACAGGAAAACAAATTGTAGGGCCCGTTGTTAGGACTGATTTGAAGTCCAGGCCCTCACATATAAATTTGTTGTTAATTGAAAATGAACAAAACATTTGCTATTCGCAATGTTCCAAACCAAAGCCCAAAAGCATATTGCTTGCGCGGATTAATTTTCTGCGGTTCACAAATAGGAGGAGGAGAATTAGTAGATCATTTTAAGCCAATACCTTGCAATCAAGAATTGTATATTGTCCTCCCCAAACTTTTAGAATAAATGCTACTTGTCGATATAAAATTAAATTTATAGACTCAAATAGTTTCTTGAATTCAAGCTTAGGAAAACTGCCAAATTTCAGCCTATTAAAAACTAAATTTCAGGAGGAGAAATTCAACCAAAGTATGTGAGTACTCCCAATTTCAGCGTAAATGTGTATGAAATTGACTCAACAGGAAAACAAATTGTAGGGCCCGTTGTTAGGACTGATTTGAAGTCCAGGCCCTCACATATAAATTTGTTGTTAATTGAAAATGAACAAAACATTTGCTATTCGCAATGTTCCAAACCAAAGCCCAAAAGCATATTGCTTGCGCGGATTAATTTTCTGCGGTTCACAAATAGGAGGAGGAGAATTAGTAGATCATTTTAAACCAATACCTTGCAATCAAGAATTGTATATTGTCCTCCCCCAAACTTTTAGAATAAATGCTACTTGTCGATATAAAATTAAATTTATAGACTCAAATAGTTTCTTGAATTCAAGCTTAGGAAAACTGCCAAATTTCAGCCTATTAAAAACTAAATTTCAGGAGGAGAAATTCAACCAAAGTATGTGAGTATTCCCATATGACTTTTTGATAGCTTTAAGAAATTTAATGAAACAGAACTTACTCCAATTGAATATGGGCCATGAGTCAACCCCTTCCCTTATCAGAATTTAAATTTTTAGATGAACAGGAAATTATGTAGTTAATAATAATAATAATAATAAAAAATATGCCAGAAAACGGGGATGATAGGTACATGCTGCTTCATAACGCGCATTATTCATTAAAACACCCAAGATAAAAGCTGATTTTAATGATTTTTTTTATTTTTTCTTTTTTTATTAAAGTTTGGTTTTATTTATTGGATCTTATCTTTATGAGTCTAACAATAAGGTTGCATATCTTAAAATAATACATTATCTAACAGTTTAATTTTAACTGAATAGAGACTACATGGTCCTAATAATAAGCGCTGGATTGGAAGGTCGTTGCGGCGAAGACGAGAACTGCTGGAAACTCGCGTGAGGGCTCTCGCTAGATGATTTGGATGTACTGATAGCCTGTTGTAGTACTTTGTTGTGATTTGTGCTATCTCTTCTCTGACGAGTGATATGTGAAGGTTCCGGTGAATGTTTACATTCCGAACGTATCACGGTGCCCCGGTGATGGTTCTGAGAATTTTTGATTGAGTTCTTTGCATTATATCCACACTGCTGTTACTGGCATTCCCCCACAACTGAGAGCCGTACATCCAGATTGGTTTCAAAACGGTGTTGTATAGAAGTACGTTATAGTCCAGGCTAAAGGGCGAGCGGCTATTGATAAACCAGTGGAGGCGGTTGGCTTTGAGCTTTAAATGTGTTCTTTTGGCTTCAATGTGGCTGCGCCAAGTAAGACGACTATCGAGGTGTACGCCAAGATATGTTACTTCTTTTGCTATCGGAACCACTGTGTTGTTTAGAGTAAGTGAAGGGCAGTCTTGTCTGTTAAGTGTGAACGTTACGTGTTTGCATTTTTGTTCGTTAACTTTGATTCGCCAGTCGGATAGCCTTTTCTCCACTGCCACTAGGTGTTAAGCATCTCGAGCGGCTTAGAATCGCTGTGTCATCAGCAAAAGTGGATGTGGTTAGTTGCATGCTCGTTGGGATGTCCCCAGTGTAGATAAGGTAGAGTGTTGGTCCTAACACGCTGCCTTGAGGATTGCTACGGATTGTTCGGATACCGAATCTTTTCTAGCTGCTGATCTTAGCATCATTTGAGGATTTGCTGCAGTCAGCGTCTGATCCGCCGGCATGCTCTGTTGTTCTTTTAATTTCGGTTGCGGAGTGTTCCCCTTTTGCTGCTTACCACCATCGGCCTTTTTGCGCTTAGGGACTCTTCTAATAGCTTACGACTATTAAGCTGCGAATCCAGCGCAGAGAGGAGATCATCAGCTCGTCGAAAACTATCTCTAGCAACTCCGAAACAGCTAATCAACCCCATCAGGCCGCCTTTAGTTTGGCGCATGAACTATTTCATCTCGTTCGCAACCTCAACACAAGCATCACAACATAACTGCAAATTAGGCCCTTTTGAAGGGTCATCACCAGTGAAACCGGCGCACTTGGGTGCACCATGTTTTCACACAGCCAGCAAGTCATATTAGATTGGTCAGCCCTGTTTACGAGGCTGCATTTTTTGCAGAAGCAGACTAAATTATTGCAACTCATTTTACCTATTGAAACCACTGTACCAAAACAACGAATTGAAATTTATAAGCGAGCAGAGTATTATTACCGCAAGAGCGAAGAAATTGCACGCTTAGAACTTTCAAAACAAAGAAAGCGAGAGAGCGGGAGCGTAATTTAGTTCAAGTGCACGCAAAAGCAACACGACGGGGTTACAAGAAAAGAAAACACAGAACAGAATTACGAAATTAAAACAATTTTTGATTGTTATTAGTGCACACAGATTCAAAGATCACTTGCAAAGCGAAAAAAATTGTTTTAATACAACCCACCGATGGGATTAAACGAAAACAAAATACAAAATCGGGCGCAGAAAAAAAAGCACGACCGTTAACTTTGAAAGTCAAAGACGAAAGTCCAGTCCATTTCCAAAAAACTGTCAGATCGATTTCAGGTAGCAGTTGTACGTAATTTCAATATACCTCGACATGGTCACCAGACGAAAACTCTTATATTTTATTTCTTTTAGCGCAGCATGACTTTTAACCATGTTAAAAACTCCTTAGAAGGTTTACTGAACTTGTGTTTTTGTCAAATCCAGAAGGCTTTTGTCTATGTATATTGTTGTATATTAATATTCTCAGTTTATAAGTTTTATAAACTATTTTTCAATCGTAGCAATCGCTGAAAAATCTAAGCTTCGCCAGCAAAATCTCCCCTCACTCAAACCGGCCACATTCGGGCTATTGTACCTTTGACCTTTTCAATCTTAGCAAGAGCTGAAAATTCTAGCTTCGTTAACAGAATCTCCCCTCACTCAAACCGAGCTCTGTGAGAACCACATCCGGGCTACTGTAAACAAATGACTACAGTCATAAACAAAGCTTCCAAATTTTCCACTTAGGGTCCGATCTAGTCCGAGTCAATTGCTTACCAAATTTTTGTCAAATAATCGATTTATTGAGTTTCAATTACCTCTAAATTATTTTATCAGCCAATTGTCCTACTCTCTTAACTTTGCCTAATCTCTTCTCAGCAAGATTCTCTTAAGCCGAGGTTCCAGGATTAATAACTTATCAAACCAAGGGCATTTCTTTTTTGGAGACGACACGATCGGTCGCGAAAATCTATGTTAAAATATAAGTGCCTTGTGAAAGTGAATTCCATAATAAAATAAAAATTAATATTTTTTTAAATCAATCAACTAATAAATTTAATTTGCATGCAATCCCCCATCCCCTTCCTATACTACAGGCTAAAAATGTTTTATTCAAATGTATGAATAAGGTGTAAAGTTAGTTATTTTGTACTTAGGAAGGTATAGACATCGTCGGTTTTCTACGCTCAATTTTGTAAACTCTCTTTTTGTTTATATTTGCTGCTAACTAAAAAAAAAACTATAACCATGGCTTTAGTTCAGTGTGATGTTTGCATCAAAGTTATTAATCTTTCGGTCTTTAAAACGCATTACGAAGAGTTTTCAATGCCTTGTAATGCAAGTGCATCAAAAAACAAAATTATTTGTGATTTGTGTTTTATGTCCGTTGATAGGGAAAAATGTAGTAAGCATTATAAAAGGGTTTCTCGCACCTAAAAATGCTTCTAAAGTGTTGATGGGTGCTCAGATCAAAAATAAGCCATTACAGCCTATTTCTGAATGCCAAAATTATGATGACCAACCCTCTACATCGGGAGTTGCAATTAAACGGATTAGGACTGAAGGTAATTCCACGCAAGATACCCATGTAAAAAAGATGAAGACATCGAGTGAAATTAATTGTAAACTGTGTGGAGAAACTTACCTACAAACAGGAAAAATAAAACATATTAAGTCTAAAAGCACAAAAATGCAATTGCAGGAAAAAAATTGAAATTGAATGACCTGTCGACGGAAACAGAATTCCCAATTAGATCAGATACAATCCTCCAAATCAAAAGATTTTAGATATCAAAGAATTTTAGAAACAATGTCAAGGCAACATTTTACAAATTCTTACTCTTGGGATGGAGCTATTTAAAACTATAAAATGTAGTATTCAAATTTATGTAAGTATGTAAAATACACCGATGATGGAGATTGTATTGAAACATTTAAACATTTTGGGACTGCATACCTTTCAGTTTATGATGCTGATTACTTATTTCCTTGAATTGAGGAAGATATTGATTGAAGATATTGAGTTTCAGGATAGAGACTCAGAATGGGCTATAAAAGCATTTAAATATTTCGATATTACAGTAATCAAACTGGAAGACATTCCCGACAAATAAGCTAAAAATGCTTTATTAATGTTAAAACAATGATAAATATTGTTTTAAGTGGAGCCAGTCAACTTCTATTGCTTCAATCAATTTCCAACTCCAAGACAAATAAGGGCTGCTAGAGAACAACTACAATTTTCTGCCTTCTATAGAAGTTGTAATATTTCACAAGAAATTATTAAATACATGGAAGCCATATTAATTTGTTCTGGAATAGAGTTTCCTATAACAAAAAAAGGGATAAAGATGTTATACAAATTAATTCCCAATTTCAGCGTAAATGTGTATGAAATTGACTCAACAGGAAAACAAATTGTACGGCCCGTTGCTAGGACTGATTTTAAGTCCAGGCCCTCACATATAAATTTGTTGTTAATTGAAAATGAAAATTCTCATACATTACCTGTATAAGAACTCTTTGCTATTCGCAATGTTCCAAACCAAAGCCCAAAAGCATATTGCTGGCGCGGATTCATTTTCTGCGGTTCACAAATGGGAGGAGGAGAATTAGTAGATCATTTTAAACCAATACCTTGCAATCAAGAATTGTATATTGCCCTCCCCCAAACTTTTAGAATAAATGCTACTTGTCGATATAAAATTAAATTTATAGACTCAAATAGTTTCTTGAATTCAAGCTTAGGAAAACTGCCAAATTTCAGCCTATTAAAAACTAAATTTCAGGAGGAGAAATTCAACCAAAGTATGTGAGTATTCCCATATGACTTTTTGATAGCTTCAAGAAATTTAATGAAACAGAACATACTCCAATTGAATATGGGCCATGAGTCAACCCCTTCCCTTATCAAAATTTAAATTTTTAGATGAACAGGAAATTATGTAGTTAGATATAAAAACAAGAGAGAACGCTATAGTCGAGTGCCTCGATTATTAGATACCCGTTACTCCGTTTCCTTTAATAGAAATCCTTATCGAGAATTAACGTTAACTCTGTTGAGCACCTTGGCCAGCTGTTCCAAAATCATCCGTTAGATGGCGCCATGAAAGGCGGAAATGTAGGCGCTAGCCAGGCTTAATGGGTTTTTGGGCGTTAGAGTGGGCGTGCCAAACTTTTATTAGGCCAATCGATAGGTATTGACGAAACAAATACATATCATAGCATCAAAACTGTGGCCACAGCTTTTTGCTTGTGGGCGTCAGAGGGGGCGTGGCACCATTTTGAAACAAACTTGCGCTGCGTAGGAACTCCTAAAATCTACATGCAAAATTCCAATCTTCTAGCTTTTATAGTTTCCGAGATCTCAGCGTTCATACGGACGGACAGACAGACGGACAGACGGACATGGCTAGATCGACTCGGCTAGTGATCCTGAACAAGAATATATATACTTTATAGGGTCGGAAACGCTTCCTTCTACCTGTTACATACTTTTGCACGAATACAATTTATACCCTTTTACTCTACGGGTAACGCCAGAAAACGGGGATGATAGGTACATGCTGCTTCATAACGCGCATTATTCATTAAAACACCCAAGATTTTAATGATTTTATTTATTTTTATTTTTTTATTAAAGTTTGGTTTTATTTATTGGATCTTCTCTTTATGAGCCTAACAATAAGGTTGCATATCTTAAATAAATATATTATCTAACAGTTTAATTTTGACTGAATAGAGACTACATGGTCCTAATAATAAGCGCTGGATTGGAAGGTCGTTGCGGCGAAGACGAAAACTGCTGGAAACTCGCGTAAGGGGTTTTGGCGAGATGATTTGAATGTACTGCTGTTACTGGCATTCCCCCACAACTGAGAGCCGTACATCCAGATTAGTTTCAAAACGGTGTTGTATAGAAGTACGTTATAGTCCAGGCTAAGGGGCGAGCGGCTATTGATAAGCGAGTGGAGGCTGTTGGCTTTGAGCTTTAAATGTGTTCTTTTGGCTTCAAAGTGGCTGCGCCAAGTAAGACGTCTATCGAGGTGTACGCCAAGATATGTTACTTCTTTTGCTATCGGAACTAAATATGTCGGAAATATATCAAAATATCAATATATCGATATTTTTTGGGCAAAAAAAGGCGATATTTTTTGAGACGATATTTCCGATATTTTATGTTTGGTCACTCTTAAACCTTAGTACTCAGATCGACAAACGAGTATCCTATCCAGAAATGCTCTCAGTGGAAGAACTGGAAATTTTTTTTGCGATTTTTGCCATGTTCTTCAAGCTTTTTAAAAAAGCTACTGATAATGGGAGCGGAGATTCTTACGTGACCGTCAGCCTAGTGATTCTATGAATTCTATGATTAATACAAAATTAAAAGAAGCTAATATGGTTACAGCTGAGGGCATCCCAACAAAATATACCTTTCTAAAAACATCAGAAAAGCGATTGAGTGGTTGACTAGAGAGTTGCTTGAGAGTGGGTATAATATTTGTTTTTTAAGATCGATGGTTTCTATTCACTTTTTAAATAAAAAATAGTCTATTGTGTCTCTAATTGCTCTTATTTGTAGTTCATGGTTGATTATATTCTTAGGTCTATAAAATACCCAAATTTACAGCAACAGGAAACCTTTATTAAAATTTAGCTGAATATTAAAAAATATCGTAAAAAATATCGATATATCGAGTATTTTTGATCGTAAAAAATATCGATATATCGAGTATTTTTGATATTTTTTAATATCATCGAGTGATATTTTTTAAACAGCAAATATCAACAATACGATATTTTTTCAAAATTCAACAACCCTAATCGGAACCTCTGTGTTATTTAGAGTAAGTGGCAGGCAGTCTTGCCTGTTAAGTGTGAACGTTACGTGTTTGCATTTTTGTTCGTTAACTTTGATTCGCCAGTCGGATAGCCATTTCTCCACTGCCACTAGGTGTTTAGCAAGTTGCGCCGTGGCTTGCTTGGGGCATCTCGAGCGGCTTAGGATAGCTGTGTCATCAGCAAAAGTGGATGTGGTTAGTTGCATGCTCGTTGGCATGTCCGCACTGTAGATAAGGTAGGGTTTGGTCCTAACACGCTGCCTTGAGGAACTCCGGCTCTGATGATGTAATCATCGGACATGGCAGCATTTAATCTTACTGAGAATTTCCTGTTGAAAAGGTATGACTTCAGAAGCTTGTGAGTGTTGGTAGGGAGCATTTCCGTTATTTTGTGCATTAAACCTTCTAACCATACTCTGTCGAAAGCTTGTGATACGTCCAGAAATATCGCAGTGCAGTACTCCCTTTGTTCGAATGCATTTCGGATTTCTGAAGCTATGCGGTTGACTTGCTCGATGGTTCCATGTTTTTCTCGAAAACCGAATTGATGAGTCGGGATTTTGTTGTGTGTTCTGAGATATGGGGTGATATGTGCCAAGAAGCATTTTTCGAAGAGTTTTGATAGACACGTTAGTAAACTAATTGGTCTATATGATGAAGCAATTGTACGGTCTTTGCCATGTTTTGGTATCATTATAATGATCGACTTTTTCCATCTCTCTGGGAAGTGTCCATGTCTCGTTATTGCATTGAAGAGTTGGCAAATAGCTCGAACTGCACAGAGAGAAAGTTCAATAATCATTTTTTGTGGAGATTTTTTTTGGGTTGAGTTGTTCATTTATGATTTTGAGTAACTCATGTGGTCTAAATACAATTGTTTCATACGTAGATGTGTCGACATCTGATGTTGCTGGCAGTGAGATCTTGTTTGATGCTGTATTGGGCTGAAATACATTTTGAAGATGTTCTGCAAATCTGTCGGCTCTTTCTCCGTCGCTGCGCGCCCAATTGCCTGTGGATGTCCTTATTGGCATTGCAGATTCTAATGGTGTGCTGAGTGATGACTGTGCTCTCCAAAGTGGGAACTTGGAGCTCATTGGGGATAACTGATTTATGTAATGTTTTTGGCACCTTTCTTCTTCATGACGTGATGCAGCTGAGAGCCTCCGTGTAGCATCTTTTAACCTTTGTTTTGCAGATGGTGATCTGTTGGATTGCCAGTCTCGCCGTGAGCGTCGCTTTACTAGAACAAGCTGTTCTATTTCAACGTTCGTGTACGATGTTTTTTGCGTTTGTGGAGTTGACATGCGAGCTGCTGCGACCAAGACGGATTCAAGAGTGTTTGAGGATAAGTTGATATCAGCTTCGTCATTTAAACGTGGATTAAACTTAATATGCGAACTTACTAATTTTTTTTACTTAAGCCTGAATGGTTTATCTACCGCAACTGGATGTAGATTTAGTTGAAGGAGTACAGGCGAGTGATCAGACGATAGATCTGATAAGGAGTTGGCGCTTATCAGGTTGCGTTGAATGTTTTTTGTGACTGCAAAATCTATCAAGTCTGGCAGTTTTCTGGGATCTGTTGGCTAATATGTAGTTGTCCCAGGTGACCCACAGTCTAGCTTGTTGCTTGCTTTTATTATTGCATTGTACAACTGCCTTCCCTTTGGAGTCACAAGTCGAGATCCCCAGTGCGTATGCTTGGCATTAAAATCTCCTGCTACTATAAATTGTTCGCTCAGAGAGTTGAAATAGTCCATGAATTGGGATTCGGATATTGTAAACCGAGGAGGACAGTATACGGCGGCAAGCTTTAAAGAACGGTGATCCATCTGTACATCTATAGATGTAGCTTGCATGTAGTTAGTGGCAAAGCTATTGTGGAAGCAGTGCTTAATGCGATTTCTAATCAGAATCCCAGTGCCTCCGTGTGCTTTCCCGTCTGGGTGATTCGTGTTATAGAAGAAGTAGTCTCGAATTTGGAAATTGTATTTATTTGTAAGATGAGTTTCTGCGAGTAGCATTACATCGATATGGTTATTATTAAGGAATTGAGTTAACTCGAGTTTGCGCTATGAGACGCCGTTGGCGTTCCACAGTGATATACGGAGTGAAGCCATTGATTACTGAGTCTGTTTTTGAGCAACAAGCAGCTCAATCAAAACGTTCGGGTTTCGCATAAGATCTTGCATAGGTGTCTTCATGAATGACATGAAATCCATCATACTTTGTTGAAGATTACATATCATTATTTCAATTTTGTTCGTAGACTGTTCTCCTGGTTGATGAGGGGAAACTGACCTGGCTTGGTGGGAGCGGTACTTTTCAGACCCATTCTTAGAGCAGTTGCAAAGCTTTCGGGTTTGTCGGTGAACTCATTATAAGCTGAAGATTTCACGGCTGTAGGGGGGAAGACATCACGCGTAGATTTCATAGGTGTTATATGTGAGCGAGCAGTGGTCACTCTTTGGTGTGTACGACTTTTCAGTTTCTTGTAGACTGGACAGCCCCTGTATTTAGCCGTATGGTTATCTCCACAGTTTCAACACTTCTTACTGCTGGGATCCTCTTTATTTTTTGGGCATTTGTGGGAGTCATGAAGGTCTCCACAAGCAACGCATACTGGACGAAGCGTGCAATAAGACCTTGTGTGGACATATTCCTGACAATTATTATACTGCACCGGCCCATTTCTTTTATGCGGCTCTTCTACGGTTATTCTGCGGTATAGTAGGTACTGGAGAGTAAAAATTGGATGCACTTCATTTTTTTTTCAGACGGTTGTTTTTGGTTTCGGGTTCAAGTTCTACCTTGAAAAGAGGTTGAGGCTTTCTTTCTCTATTCAAAATGTTAATAACATTTTTTACATTAACACCTATCTCCTTCAGTGCGCCTGTAACTTCAGCTGGTGTTACTTCCGGTTCAATACCTTTAAGTACTACTTGCTGGCCTTTACTGCTTTTTAATTGGTACGTGAAGAAGTTTTTATTGTTGTCGTTTAAATACTTCGACAAAATTGAACTGAACTTTTGTTTCGTGAATATTTCCCTTTGTTAATGGAATTATGTGGAAATCGTCTGGTCCGATTAGGTTCAGTATCGAGTTTACGAGAGCATTAGAACATTTCTCTCGAATGTAAATCGGCGGGGGCTTAGGCTTTTTATTGTCCCCTACGATGTATTCAGGAGGTATATCATCGGATTCATCTTCCAAAATAGCAAATCTGTTTGCTTCTATGGGCTTCTCTATTGTAGATTTTTTTGTGATGCCGCAAGTTATTTTATTACCAAGTCTAGAGTTCTGCGGGCTGAGCTTACCTTTAATTATATATACCGATCCATACCAGTCTGTAAGGCCGAACATTGTTTTGAGGAGAGCCCGCTGGTGTAAGGTGCTGCATTATTTGCTTGCACAGCAGATTTCGTTGTTACAGTCGAAACTATTGCTAATGACGTCACTGTACTGGTGATCGTGGCTAAGCAGGTTGGCATGAGAGAAGGGTATGGGGTTTTGTCCAACAAGAGCGCTGGAGAGCAAGAGCGCGCCCTGCCTAGCGATGTTATATTGAGTTCATTACTCGGGCTTGGGGTTATTGATCGCGGTTGGTTAGTTTTTGTTGGGTTTGCGGTCGCGTTGTCTTGTATTGACAAGATTGAATGGTATGCGTTGTTACGCTGCAGACAGAGCCGACGCTCGTCTTGCTGACGTTGGAGCACCGTATGAGTGTCGAATTCACTCATAGCTTAATGTTTTAGATTTGATTCTTGTTTATTTACACAAAAAGTACGAAGTTCATCGCACTAAGCGTCTTTTCGCCCACTGTGTGTTGTTGTTTAGAGCTTGCACTGCTTTTATTAAAATTTTCGTTGACAATAAGAAGACAGGAAAAACACGTCTGCACTCGCCGACGGTCGCAATCGATTTAACATTTAAATGATTAAGAAAATTATATAATATTATACATTTAAAATACCTACAATTATGCAATCAACACGGGATTTTAGTAAAAAAAATTCAGAGAGTACTAACCTTTAAAAAATCTTGTTGGTTAAAACCCTATATAGATTTAAACACAAAACATAAAAAATTAGCTAAAAATTTATAAAAAAACTTTTTTCTTAATTAATGTTGATGAGGGTTTAGGTATTAGTGATTGCTTACAAACAAGTACATCGCTTCAATTTTGTTGCCGTACTGGTTTATTACCATTACATACTGCTTATCAGATTTTCGAAACCTACAATTTCATTTTATAGTAGACATATAGGGATGATCAATAATTGAATCAGACATCAAAAAATCGTATTGATAAAGTTTTAGTTGAATATATTCCTTGTATGTGAGAAGCTGCATCCATTGATCTTTTTCAAATCCCACGAAATTATTTTTACTTTGACGCATTAAGATAATTTTTGTGATGTTGACAATCCACATTTTAATTTTAAATTATGTACTACATAATAGTCGAACACGAAAATAAATTCATGATAATGATTTTTTCGGGATTTTTGTATCTTGGAACGTGTCTGTTACACTTAAATCGATAGATATTAGTGGATTGGATTGGTCAGGTGGAGATATCCAAATACATGTCTTGAAGAAATACTCTTACCGCTTAATAAGTACAGTGCAATTATTTTTCGTGGTGAAATTAAAAAAAATTGTTGAAATAAATATTTATCAAAAACCATTAACGATATTGACATTGGAAGAAGTTTAGCACAGCTTCCTAATTTTCTCACCAATTGTAAAATCCACACGAAAAAACTTTGCTTTGATGTTCATTAAGCAATTTGTTTAAACTATTTGTAATCTTAGAAAACTCAAATTATGAGGTAATGAATAGTGGAACTAAAAGGTTGTTTTATTCAATGGATACCTTTTAGAATTTGTTTGGTAATGACTTCCGCAAAAGGGGATATACTCAACTAATTTATTGTAATCATTGCGGATCTGACACTCAATTCGGAAAGAACTGCTAAAAAAACGTGACCAGGAAAAATCAAAATAATAATATTGTAATTTAAGAATATTTTAATATAATAAAATAAATATATAAATAATAAAATGTTCACACAACTAATACATCCCTTCACAATGTTAATTTGAGGACCTTCAGTATCAGGAAAAATATCGTTTTTGTAAAATCTAATTAATAAAGAGAATGATCTGCTAAATTTTTCCATAGATCGAATATTAATTCGGTGTTATGGACAGGATACTGCTAATTCTAACTTTTATAATGTTGAGTACTATAAAGGAGTAATTGAAACAATTGAAAACGAAACCAATGAACATATTCATTTAATATTGGAGGATATTATGATGGGGGCCTTTAATAAAAATGTGTGAGAACTGTCGCACCATACAAATTTATCAGTTGCAGTTGTAACTCAAAATATATTTCATAAATCATCACATACCAGAGATATTTCACTAAATACAAAATATATTGTAGCTTATAAAAACGCCTGTGATAAGCTTCATTTGCAGTGTTTAGCAAGACAAATTTATCCTGAAAGTCCCACAGAACTATTTAGAATATAAAATTTTACGGAGCAACCTCATGGATATTTACTTATTCATCTCACCCAAGGAATCAACGATCTCTTAAGATTTAGAACTAAGGATGATAATGGTTTACAAGAAGAAACTAAGTCGCCTAAAAGCTAACAACAAACTACGGAAGGCGATTATAAGTAATAGCGATAGAGAGTTAGTTAAAACATTAGTAGTTAGTAAATCATAAGGTTACAAAAACACATCTAACGGCGCCCAAAAAGTCTAAAAAAGTATTATGCTACCTTTCCTGTCCAAAACGCACATTAAATTCCAAGAGAAAAGTTATAGTTCAAAGAGGAGGAAAAATATTAAGCCATGCTCTAAAATAAACATAATTTAAACAAAGTCATTTTGATGATCCCCATCAAATATCAAAAATTAATAAGCGATGACAGGGGGAATGAATTGATAAGCTTAAAATGTTTACCAATTTTAAATGATAACAAAATAAGTGATTTTGACAAATGGATTAAAATTCGTCAAAATTGTCTTCATAACAAAATAAAAAACATAATAAATTATAGCATGTACCAAATGATAACAAAATAAGTGATTTTGACAAATGGATTAAAATTCGTCAAAATTGTCTTCATAACAAAATAAAAAACATAATAAATTATAGCATGCACCAAATGAACAAAAAGCACCCCCCTATCTCAACCCAAACTAATGAATCTCAAACAACTGATTGGCCAGATACAAACGCTTCAGGGTTAAAATTAAAAATTGACTCTTCACTACCAAAAGTTAGTGACCAGATTTACCAACTGATAGTGATGAAGATTTAAATTCGGATGAAAATGATCACAAACGGAAAATTAGAAATTTTGTGATAATATAGAAGATATTAAGAAGATGGCTGTTACAAAAGTGAAGCTTAATGCAAAACAATGCAAATTAAGAGTACACCTAAAAAGATATAAAGAAGAACCATCTCCATTTCAAAATCTTACTTATGTAACCGGGCGTGAAAAGTTGAATCGATCAGTTTAAAATTCTGTACAATTAGGGAAAAACAAACTAAATTGGACTTCATACCAATAATTGTAATAATAATACCAATATCAGAAATGGGGTATTTATATGAGATGTTTATCACATTGCTCAGCAATGATTCACTAAATGTATTTCCTGACAATGTAAATTGTGCATTTACTAAGATTGCAAATATTCCTGAAGATATGAACGATGCGTGGGAAATCGGTATTACCGATCTATATCTAAATAATTACATTAAAAATTCATCTGATAAAGAAATAAATATTCCTAAAAATACAGGAAATACAACAACTGAATTTATTACTTTAGTAAATGCTAAAACATTAAGATATACAAATGTAACCATGGAGTCAAAAATACATGAAAATGGATTCATTTTTATTTATACTGATATAATCAAACCGAGGACTGTTGGTAGTAAGAGACCCCGATGTCTTCGAGTATTGCATTACAACGGTAAAGAAAAAAATATTCAATTTAAAAATATTGGATATTATCCTTTAGACATATGGTCTACAAATAATAATCTGGAATAACCGCTATTAAATTTCAGGCTTCTGAATCTTGAAGGGCAGTAATCAATGAGATCGGTAGAAAAACTTTGAGAAATATCATTCAAGAACTGAGTAAAATGGCTTTACAAAATCTTTCAAATCAATAGCTTTGATAAAATAACTCGCTTTCAAAATGGAAACGTGAAAAGAAAGAAGCGCAGTACAAGAAAAAAGACTTCATTTACCATCCAAAACATACCGTAAGCGTACCTAGACGCAGCATAAAAGAAAAAAGTCATAAAGAAATATAAATATTTGTGATATTTTCTCTAAGTCAAAATTAGTAACCATATTTTCATGCGAAAAGCGAATTGGATTTGTTTGCTCCCCATCCCACGCAAAGCTCTATTTTAAGAACTGAAAAAGTTTTATACAATCCAATTGCATCCTTAGACAGTGCTTCTTCAATCGAATTTGGTGAGACATATAGAGACTTATCAAGTGTTTATTTACGTCTTGTAGTACAATTAAAAAAAAATGACAACACCGTCATTGAAGGAAACGCCGTTGGTGTAGTAAAAAATATTTTACATTCGATATTTCGCAGTTCTTCAGATTATTTAAATAACACTTTGGCATCGCTGAGTGATAACAACTATCATTATAGAGCGTATTTTAAGACCGTTTTAAACTATACTATACTATACTATCCGGTCAAGGTTATTATCCAAATTCTGAAGAATAACGGCAGGTCAATATGTTTACCCATCAACAAATTAAACTCTTAAAAATATATTTAAAAACAAGAAAGGAAAGCTAACTTCGGGCGGAGCCGAAGTTGATATACCCTTGCAGAATACTCTGTATATTATATTCTCCAAAATTATTCATATGATGCATTCTTAATACTCATAAAAAATCCCAACTTCCTAACTTTAAAAACACCAAAGTTATGGCATTTCCAATCGTTCAGATATATGGTAGCTATAGGATATAGTCGGCCGATCCTTATGAAATTTGATAGCTCGGATTGATTGGCCAAAAATAAAGCTCATAGGAAATCCCAGCTTCCTAACTTTGCAAACACCAAAGTTATGGCATTTCCAATCAATCAGTTATATGGCAGCTATACGATATAGTCGGCCGATCCCGGCTGTTCCGACATATATACTGCGTGCAAGGGAAAGAAGAGTGTATGCAAAGTTTCAATTCGATATCTTTAAAACTGAGAGACTAGTTTGCGTAGAAACAGACAGACGGACAGACAGACGGACAGCCGGACATGGCTATATCAACTCAGGAGGTGATCCTGATCAAGAATATATATACTTTATAGGGTCGGAGATGTCTCCTTCACACACCAAAATTATAATACCCTCTGCAAGGGTATAAAAATAGTCATGAGATTGAACTGTTTGGTAAAATTCATGGAGATATATTAAATCAACCGAAACTGCTTGTAAACAACGTTAATTATACCCTTGCAGAGGGTATTATAATTTCAGTCAAAAGTTTGCAACGCAGTGAAGGAGACATTTCCGACCCTATAAAGTATATATATTCTTGATCAGCTTCACCAGGAGAGTCGATCTAGCCATGTCCGTCTGTCCGTCTGTCCGTCCGTCTGTCCGTCCGTTTCTACGCAAACTAGTCCCTCAGTTTTAAAGCTATCTGCTTGAAACTTTCCCAAAAGTTGTCTTTCTATTGCAGGTAGTATATAAGTCGGAACGAGCCGGATCGGGCCACTATATCATATAGCTGCCATATAACTGAACGATCGGAAATGCCATAACTTTGGTGTTTTTAAAGTTAGGAAGTTGGGATTTTCTATGGGTCTTATTTTTGGCTAATCAATCCGACCTACCAAATTTCATAAGGATCGGACGACTATATCCTATAGCCGCCATATAACTGATTGATCGGAAATGCAATAGCTTTGGTGTTTGTAAAGTTAGGAAGTTGTGATTTTCTATGGGTTTTATTTTTGGCCAATCAATCCGACCTACCAAATTTCATAAGGATCGGACGACTATATCCTATAGCCGCCATATAACTGATTGATCGGAAATGCAATAGCTTTGGTGTTTGTAAAGTTAGGAAGTTGTGATTTTCTATGGGTTTTATTTTTGGCCAATCAATCCGACCTACCAAATTTCATAAGGATCGGCCGACTATATCTTATAGCTGCCATATAACTGAACGATTGGAAATGACATAACTTTGGTGTTTTTAATGTTAGGAAGTTGGGACTTTTTATGAGTATTAAGAATGCACCATATGAATAATTTTGGAGAATATAATTTATAGAATATTCTGCAAGGGTATATCAACTTCGGCTCCGCCCGAAGTTAGCTTTCCTTTCTTGTTTAAGGGTTAATTTTAACATTGAGAAAACTTCATTTTATTTAATGGAAAACGAAATGGAATCAAATCTGAAGATATTGGAAGCGCAACTTTTCATGAATCATATTACGTCATCATCACGTATTACAAACAAAAAATGCTATATATCCATTCAAAAAAGATAGATAACGCTGTCATTGGGCAATTACCGATTAATTACCAATTAATCGTGGATTGGACCCATTCGATTTTGAGCATTTTAAAGTTGAACGATTTAACCTATTGGTTAATGAAGTTCAAGTTCCCTTTCAGGCCCTTGAAAATGCCCAAAGCGCGTGAGGTTAAATTATGCTGTTTAGAGGGAGTGCAATAAAACATTACGATCGGGGCCTGCAAATTACAAAAGAAATGTTTGATACAAACAGTTTTATATTAGCCTTTGACCTAACTGCTGATCATTCAAACTCAACTGTGTGCTCGAATTTAATTTCTCAAGGTACCATCCGGATTGAAGGCAGATTTTCTGCATCACTTACTGGAGCAGTAACTTGTTTAGTTTATTGCGAATACGACTGATTGATATTGATAAGAATCGAAATATCAGAGTTCTCCTTTAAACATAAATACATTACAAATGTTTGATTTACGATGTACGAATACATATACCAAAGCTATTTTAAAGGAGTTTTTCCATCGGATCAGCTACCAAAAACGATTTCTGAGTTTCCAGCTCTAATTATGGCCAACACTGATACTTCAACCTCAACCTGGTGCACATTGGATTGCATTCCATTTTAATATTAATAGGTCAGCTGAGTTTTTTGACTATTAGCAAAACCCCAAAAAAAGAGTACATAACCTTTTTAAAAAAAAATTCTGTTAAATATTTGTATAACAAACAGCAACAACAAGAATATTTTTCAAAAACTTTATGGCCTTTTTAAAAGTAAAACAGTTTTTTAAACAATTTTAAGAGAAATGATTTGTTTTATAATGATAAGCTTATTCTAAAAACGTTTAAGAAATATTTTAAAAATAAAACACAACTTATTATAACATAACATCATAACATAATATTAAGGGGGTATATACCTTTTTCATTTTCAAAAAATCGAAAAAATTTTTTTATCTTAATGAACAACGTCTTGAGAACATTTCTCCAAATTTTCATAGAGATTTGAGCAGTAGAACAAAAGTTACAGCGCTCCTAGCCGCGCGCCTCGTCCCTGCCCAAACCCAAACTTGAAACTTTAAACGCGAATATCTCGAAATGGTGTTTTTTGAAAAATGACTTTGCGGTGATATGGATTGGCGAAAAACTACTAAACCGATTCTCTTCAAATTTGTTTTTAAATGTTCGTAATGAATTTTATTAGTACTTGAACGATCGTTTTTTTATGTAAAAATTTTTATTTCGCCGAAATAGATAGTTTTGTAAGAATTTTTTTTTTTTATTTTTTTTCGGTATCAGTTGACCCGTTCGTCCTGGGGAATTATCACTGCAAGGCTCTTTAAAAAAAGGCGTTTAAAGGAAACAGCCACACCTTAAAAACTCTTGATTATTTTTTCAAAATTTTTTGCATAAACATTGTCAACAATCTAAACTTTCAGAAAATATAATCATTCATTTAATAAAAACTATAATTACATACATAAAAAAATCCAAACTTTCCTATTTTTTTCGACAAAAAAGGTATATACCCCTGTAATGGCTTCGTCTTTTAAAAGAGGCAGTCTATGACACTGGCAGGTATCCGGTCCGACTGAGTCGTCTTCATCGCTCCAGGGACATATATATATAACATATATATACATATATATAATAACAAATTCGGTATTTAACACTTTGAAAAAAATATAAATTTTATTGATCAAAGTAGTGTAAACCCGAACTGGGAGAGATAGGTCTGCTCCTTACAAGATTCAACTTAAAACCTTCGATCGGGAGAAAGAACTCGATTGATAAAAAAGAGAGCACTGACCATGAGAGAGATCTAGGTTTGAGCTGCGTCTACAATTTTACAGAATTGGGGGATAAAAGCTTTTTGGAGTTTGGGGACATTTGTTTATAATGCAAGAGGATGTTTACATTAATTGGTCAGTCGTGGGAGCCGACAATTTGGGGTTCTTTCAATTGTTTATAACTCAAGAGGATGTTTATATTAATTGGCGACTCTTGAGAGCCGATGATTTTGGGTGCGACAAATACGTAATGTAAATATGTTTATGTGGTGGATATGTGGGTATGGGTATGTTACTTTATGTGGTAGATATGTGGGTGTGGGTATGTTACTTCCCCATCCATTAGAAAAGAGCCTGTCCTCAGGCGGATATATTAGGGTATATGTGAGTGGGTATATTAGTTTGTGTAGTATTTTCGTTTAATTGTAGGGTATTTTCATTTGGTGCAATATTATTTAATTCTGTTGGATTTTCTGGGTTCTTAGTATTGTTTTTGTTTTGTTTTTATATTTAATTACAATGTTTCTCGGGATACTCTTAAATTTATAGATGAAGTAAAGAATTAAAATTACAATTATTACAATTAAAATAGTAAGTATTATAATTTGAAATGTGTTATTTTTTTCTTGTATGAATTCTTATTATATCTTTTGCTTCAATTATTGACAGTGGTTCTGTCATTGTTACATTATTGTTTTCATAAATAGTTTGTGTGTAATCCATTATAGTATTTATTATTAAGATTTCTTCGTTTGTACAGAACAATTAAATGCTTTTACGATTTTATTTCCTTCGACACAACTATTGCTTGATTTATACATGTTTGGTTTAAAATAGTTTTCGGTAAGTTCCAAGAAATTATAATATTTGGCTCTATATAATTTGTTTCAATTTTTTTATACATTTTTGTGTATTTTTCGATTCGGCATTGGCTTGGTTTAATATTCCTATAATGCATTTATTTGTAACTCTTTCTTTTGTGTTAAATGAAAATATTTGATAAAGAATAGTTTCAAATTTTGTTAGCTTATTTTCTATGTCTGTTTCACTGTTTATGATTCTTAACTTTTCATTTACTGTTTTATGAAATCTCTCAACGTCAGAATTTCCATTTTTGCTTGTTGTTATATCAATAACAACATCTTCAGATTTTAACCAAAGTTGCAATGATGCACACATGAAAGCTGAATCTTTGTCTGCTTTAATTTGGCTTGGTTTACCCATTTCAATGAAAACTTTAGTTAATGCTCTTTTTGCTTCTAACCAATCTCGACTGTTGACTTCTATTAAGGTGGCAAATTTTGAATAAATGTCTATATAAGATAAAAATTGTTTATTATCTATCATATAAAAATCAATGACATATTTTTCTCTTGGATTAAAAATTTCTGGGGGTTATTTCGAATTCTAATTTAGTATTTCTGTGCTCTGGTTTCTTTGAATTCTGGGTAAGGTGTTAATATCTATTAATTTACTATTAGTTTTCATTGTTTTAGTTAAGTTATCTGGGGAAATAATTTCAACGTATGCTTTTTGAAAAATTAATAAGTCTGTTTCAATTGGAAAATATATTACGCTTTTCTTATTAGAAAAGTATTCAATTATTAATTGTTTTGCCTATTCTATTCTATTTTTTTTTTTTTTTTTTGCGGAGTCCCACGGCCCACTTACCCGCCCAACCGACCGAGGGGCGCAGCCGTGTATCGTACGGCACGATTCGCGATAGGATAGACGCGAGATAGGAAAATAAAGGTAAAGGTCCGGGGAAAAAGTAATAGTTAGATCAATCTTGTGCCAATGAAGCAAGTATTAATCGTTTTAGGAGCGGCAGAGAGTCAAGATTTGATATTACAGGAAAAAGTCTATTATAGTCAGAACATAATACTCTGAAAGGCTCATGCAAGGCATAGTTAGATCTACAATGATTTAAAATTAGGGGAATATAATTTCTAGTTAATCTACTTGGCACCGAAAAGTTTAGCCGACTTAACAAGTCGGGGGCAGTCAATATCACCATGTATAAGGTTATAAATAAAGATAGTACCAAGCATCGTTCTACGGTTGGCTAGGGATGGTAAATTAATCAAAAGAAGTCTACTAGAATAAGAAGGTAAGATAAGATTTGCATCCCAGTTTAGGCGCCGTAAAGCAAAAAGAAGGAAGTTTTTTTGTACAGATTCAATACGACCAATATGTATTCCGTATTGTGGACTCCAGACGGGAGACCCATACTCCAGAATCGGACGGACTAGCGAAATAAATAAAGTTTTAGTCAAATAAGGATCATCGAATTCTTTTGACCACCTTTTAATAAATCCAAGCACTCCTCTGGCTTTATTAACCATGGACGAAATGTGATTAGAAAATTTTAGTTTAGGGTCCAAGAGAACGCCAAGATCGTTTACAAGAGTTATTCTATCCAAAGAGCTGCCACTTAACGTGTAAGTCGCGTATATCGGATTGGCCCGATAAAAAGTCATCAGCTTGCACTTGGAGCCGTTTAAATTTAGTAAATTATCTCTGCACCAGTTTTGAAAATTATCTAGATCGGATTGCAAGTCTAAATGGCAGGAAATGTCCTTACACTGCAGGCACAACTTAACATCATCTGCGTACATAAGTACGCGAGAATGACTTATAATTGAGGGAAGATCGTTAATAAATAGTGTAAAAAGTAACGGACCCAGATGGCTCCCTTGTGGGACACCGGAGGTAACACGGAGAATTTCAGAAATTGAATTTTTAAAAAGGACCCTTTGTGACCTGCCATTTAGATAACTTGAAATCCATTTAAGCAGATCAACTGGAAAACCTAAAAGGTCAAGTTTATGAATAAGAAGTAAGTGATTTACAGAGTCAAATGCTTTACTAAAGTCAGTGTAAGTGACATCTGTTTGAAAACTACTATTGTCTTTTATCACATATGTAGTGAGCTCTAGAAGGTTTGTAATTGTGGATCTACGTTTAATAAGTCCGTGTTGACACGGAGAAATAATTGATCTGCAAAAGTGCTGCAAATGAGGAGTAATAATTTTTTCAAAAAGCTTAGGAATAGCTGACAACTTAGAAATACCTCTGTAGTTACTGGCTTCTAACTTGTTACCTTTTTTGAAAAGAGGAATAACAAATGATTCCTTCCAAATATTTGGGAATTGGGACGTTTCTAGAGATAAGGTAAACAACTTGTGAAGAGGTTTGCACAGGGCCTTTATATGTTATTATGATTTTTGTTTTATGAAAATAATTTATTACTTCTACTTAATTTAAGTCTCCTCTTATAAATTCTAGTTGTCTGTTATAATAATTCAGTGGTCTTTCTGTTATTGAAATGTGGTTTTGGTTATCTTCTGGTGCACTATGCACTGTAGCTACTGTTGTTATTGTATTTGAATTACTGGAAGTCTCTCCTAAATCGGCTTCCTCTATTCTTATTCTAGATAAGGCGTCTGCCACATGGTTTTCTTTACCGGGCAAATATTTTATTTCATAATCAAACTCATTTAGTTTGATTTTCCAGCGTTGTAATTTCAAATTAGGTTCTTTAATATTATTGAGCCATACTAGAGGCCTGTGATCAATTAGGATCAGAAATTTTCTGCCAAAAAGATAGGACCTAAAATATTTGGTGGCCCAGACAGATTGGTTTATGATTTTGCGATAATACTGCTCCTATAGCAATGTTACTTGCTTCTGTTGTTAATGAAAATGTTTTATCGAAATTAGGGTATATAAGTATTGGATCAGACATTATTAAAAGCTTAAGTTTTTCAAACGCTTGTACATAATCATTATCTTTTATATTTAAAGTTACGCCTTTTTTAAGCTATGCTGTCATTGGTTTTGCTATTTTAGCAAAGTTTGGGATAAATTTCCTATAAAATCCACAAAGACCTAAAAGGGATTTTATTTGTTTTGGGGATTTGGGTTTAGGGAAATTTTGTATTGCCTCTATTTTGAGAGGATTTGGTTTTATACTAGTTGTTGTTATAATATGTCCAAGGAATTCTTTTTCCTTTTTCATAAACTCGCATTTGTCGAGTTGAAGCTTGAGATTAGCTTCTCGTAATTTTTCAAATACCTTTCGCAAAGATAATACATGTTCCTCCAATGAAGTGGAGTACACGATAATATCGTCCATGTAGACCAAACAATCCTTGTAGATCAAATCTTCTAAGAGATTGTTCATGCACCTTTAAAAGGTAGCAGGGGCATTTTTCAATCCAAAGGGCATTCGAGTATATTCATAATGGCCATTTTTGGTGGAAAAAGCTTTCTTTGGAATAGAATTTTCATCCATTTGTATTTGGTGAAAACCTTTTGCAAGGTCAATAGTGGTAAAATATTGGCATCTACCAAGTTTGTCCAATATTTCATCCATGACCGGGATGGGGTATTTGTCATCTACCGTAATTTCATTTAAATTACGATAGTCAATTACGATACGGAACTTTTTTGTGGGTGAGCAATAAGAGGAATTTGACTTTCGAATTATTCCCTGTTTTATAAGCTTGAGGATATTTGTATGGTTTTTTGTAAACCAGTTGCTCATTTTTTGTATGAATGACATGCTTGATAGTACTAATGAAAGTCAAATTGTCACTTTCTTTGTACTGTATGTCGCTAAATTCATATAAAATTTTCTTAAGATTATCTTTTTCCTCGTCATTAAGGTGTTCTAATCTAAACGTATTGGTTTCTTGCAAGTCGTTATTTATTGCAAAATTAAAAGTTGTATCTGTTGAAAATGGAGGATCGCAGCAATCAATTTCTGCTTCTCCTTGTTTATATTCGAAATCGTTATAATTAAATCTCATTTCGAATTGATATCTGTTTAAAATAACTGTTTTTGATTTATAATTAATAATTGCGTTACAAGCTTCGAGATATTCTCTTCCTATGAGCATATCATATCTATCGGAAAAATTATTGACCCAAAATGTTTGTTTGGTCGGACAAAGCGTACTTGCATGGTAGGACACTGATTTATTTAACTGAATATTACCATTTATGGTATGAACTTTAAGATGTGTATTTTTGGTTGGAAAATTAAAGTAATTTTCTTTAATTAAATAAATAGAAGAGCCTGTGTCTACAACACATCGAAACTCTTGGTTATTCATGATGATTCGTAATTAAGGGTTTCTATTTCCTGTTCAGTGTCCGAGGCTTGTTGATGAAAATTTTCGGTATCCATTTTCATATGGCCACTCGTACTTTTGCGATTTCTTTTTATTGGTCGATTAGGAGCATTAGCCCCATTTTGTTGTGATTGATAATTTATAGGATTCCTAACCTGATTATAATTTAATTTTTGTTGGAATTCTTGTTTTGTTGCTTGATATAATGGGTGGTTTTCATAAAAAGTTTCGCTGTTATTTTTATTATAATTATGTTTATGTTGGCCTTGAGATGTACTAGCCTGTTGCTTATATTGATTTGGGGAAATATTATTCTGCTGTCTGTATTGGTTTTGGGAATTATAGTTTTGTTGTTTATTAGTATTTTGTTGGGGTTGATAATTTCTCTTATCTTGGTTTTGACTTTGTGAATTCTTTGTTCTATCTGAATAAAATGTTTCATAACAACCTTCTTGTTGTGCTACACATTTTAGTTTATTAGCATTAGTAATATCATACCTAGCCAATGTCATAAAAAGTCTGTCTGTAATTTTTTCATAATAACATCTTTAACTGTATTATTAAGAGCATTTGTGTATAAAATTGTATTTGAAGCGCTATTTTCTAAGGCTAATTTATTTAATATTACAAAAGATTTGGACTCAATGTCCTCAACAAACTTACGTATATACCCAGGAAAGGGGGTGTTATACAGACGTCTTAGTAGTTCTTCACAGGGCGTCTGGGTTTTATATTCGTTGATGAGGGCGTTCCTTAACTCCCTCCAGCATCTGGCTGTTGATAGTTGAGATATCCTCTGGGCATCAATGATATTCGTAATTAGTTGGTAAGTCCAAGGTTCCTGTTTTAAATATTATATAACCGTTTTTTGCTTGAACGGGATTGATTTCCAAATTTTGGCCATTGGTAAGTTTTGTAAAATGTATTAAAATGAATGAGATGTTGATAGTGTTGATCAACAAGTTTGGTTTTTTTTTCATTTGGCGTGCATCTGGAATTATCGTATTTATTTTCGTTAATTTTCATTGTTTTCTTATATTTAGACTTATAATGTATTATTTTTCTTCCCTCTGTTAATTTCTTCGTAATGATTATCATCTAATTTTTGTGATTTTTCCTGTCTTTTTAAACGGATTAGTGGTTGTTGATTTTACTAGTGGAGCTTGTCGATATCTAGTATCAAATTCAAATTTAATTTCGTGATTCATTTAGTTTTTCTATTTTATTGATTTTATTTGACTGTGTATTATATTTTGGAGTTCCAGCGAAAAAAAAAATATCTGCAGGAGTTCTGCCTGTCGTGTTATGTTTTGTTTTATGATTATAGACATAAAGAATAGTTTCAAATTTTGTTTAGCTTATTTTCTATGTCTGTTTCACTGTTTATGATTCTTAACTTTTCATTTACTGTTTTATGAAATCTCTCAACGTCAGAATTTCCATTTTTGCTTGTTGTTATATCAAAAACAACATCTTTTCATTTAACCAAGTGTTGCAATGCTGCACACATGAAAGCTGAATCTTTGTCTGCTTTAATTTGGCTTGGTTTACCCATTTCAATGAAAACTTTAGTTAATGCTCTTTTTGCTTCTAACCAATCTCGACTGTTGACTTCTATTAAGGTGGCAAATTTTGAATAAATGTCTATATAAGATAAAAATTGTTTATTATCTATCATATAAAAATCAATGACATATTTTTCTCTTGGATTAAAAATTTCTGGGGTTATTTCGAATTCTAATTTAGTATTTCTGTGCTCTGGTTTTGCGATGTTGCATACTTCGCATTCATTAATAAAATTTTGAATTAATTTTTGGTGAGCGGGAAAATAATATTTTTCTTTGAAAAGTGCTGTTTGTTTTTCTATTCCTGGATGTAATAGTTCTCTGTGTGTTTTAATAATAATTTCTTTGAATTCTGGGTAAGTGTTAATATCTATTAATTTACTATTAGTTTTCATTGTTTTAGTTAAGTTATCTGGGGAAATAATTTCAACGTATGCCTTTTGAAAAATTAATAAGTCTGTTTCAATTGGAAAATATATTACGCTTTTCTTATTAGAAAAGTATTCAATTATTAATTGTTTTGCCTATTCTATTGTCATCTCTTTATATGTTATTATGATTTTTGTTTTATGAAAATAATTTATTACTTCTACTTAATTTAAGTCTCCTCTTATAAATTCTAGTTGTCTGTTATAATAATTCAGTGGTCTTTCTGTTATTGAAATGTGGTTTTGGTTATCTTCTGGTGCACTATGCACTGTAGCTACTGTTGTTATTGTATTTGAATTACTGGAAGTCTCTCCTAAATAGGCTTCCTCTATTCTTATTCTAGATAAGGCGTCTGCCACATGGTTTTCTTTACCGGGCAAATATTTTATTTCATAATCAAACTAATTTAGTTTGATTTTCCAGCGTTGTAATTTCATATTAGGTTCTTTAATATTATTGAGCCATAACACTATGGGGAATTTGCCCGATTTTTTGGAATAAATGTATTTTTCAAAAGTATGCCGATTTTCTTTTTTTTTGTAATGTATTAAGAAATCATCAAGCTGTTTGGTAACAAAATGCAAATGTTAACTTAAAAGTCTAGTATTTAAATACTAACTGTTAAAGTCAGCTGTTGCAAGCGAACATGGTTTGTTTACATTTTGCTTAACTTTGAAGTTCACTTTCAAATCATTATCTCTGCAACAAAATGACGTAAGACCGTCAAATTTGAAATGATTACCAATTCTCCAAGTATGTTCTTTATGAAAATGCTTATATGTTGCTTAATATGTGCGTCCAATTTTAACAATTTGTAAATGTAGCAGGTGATGTTTTCGTTTGGGTGTTGGAAAGAAAGTTAAACTTTCAATAGAGTTTTAAAAAAAATGTTTAACTTTGTTCAGTGAGTGTCCATGTTGTAGAGTCATTCATTGCGAATTCAGAACATATTGTCTCGTTGTGCGCTTCGTGCGACTTTTCGCGTAATTTCATTTTTTGGAAACCAATCTCTTGATCAAAAACGCAGCCCTGCTGGAAGTTTTGCATAAGCAAAAAGGGTCTTCGAGAAAAAGAAGATGGCGAATTCACTTTTGTTAGCAAGCAAGTTGATCCCACAGTCGAATCTCCAACTTTACAGATGTTTTTCAGAGAGCCATGTTACTTCAAACCCCATTATTTCATCAATGAATTTGAAGAAGCGCGTCCGAAAACATAAGCTGCTTGCTCTTCCACCAGAAGTCATTCAATTGTTATTATGCGAATATGAACCTGGAGACGAATCTGTAGATGTTGATAATTATGAAGAAGAAAACGACTATGATTTTTTGTACAACATTGAAATTGAAAATTAAGAGCATATAGAGCTAAATTTGTTATAAAAACAAGAGAGAACGCTATAGTCGAATGCTTCGACTATTAGATACCCGTTACTCAGCTAAACAACTTAAAATAAATATGCCTTCTTGTGTGTTTTTCGCCGCTCGAATTAGCACCTTGGCCAGCTGTTCCAAAGTCATCCGTTAGATGGCGCTATTGTATTTTAAGCGTTTAAGCGTTTAATGGGGTTTTGGGCGTTAGAGTGGGAGTGGCAAACTTTTATTAGGCCAATCGATAGGTATTGACGAAACAAATACATATAAATTAAAATTTTCATAATAGCATCAAAACTGTGGCCACAGCTTGTGGCTTGTGGGCGTTAGAAGGGCGTGGCACCATTTTGAAACAAACTTGCGCTGCGTAGGAACTCCTAAAATCTACATGCAAAATGCCAATCTTCTAGCTTTTATAGTTTCCGAGATCTCAGCGTTCATACGGACGGACAGACAGACGGACAGACGGACATGGCTATATCGACTCGGCTAGTGATCCTGAACAAGAATATATATACTTTATAGGGTCGGAAACGCTTCCTTCTACCTGTTACATACTTTTGCACGAATACAATATACCCTTTTACTCTACGAGTAACGGGTATAAATATAAAAAATTCGGTGGGTGGTGAGGGGGGTGGGGGGGTATACTTTCACTTTTACAACAGGTGTGTATAGGTATGTAGAACATTATAAAAAAAACCTTACTGAGATATGTTACATAGTTCGCGAGTTATTAATTTATTCCAAAAAATCGGGCAAATTCCCCATAGTGCATACTAGAGGCCTGTGATCACTTAGGATCAGAAATTTTCTGCCAAAAAGATAGGACCTAAAATATTTGGTGGCCCAGACAATAGCTAAAAGTTCTTTTTCTATTGCCGAATAATTAATTTCGTGTTCATTAAGAGTTCTGCTGGCATAACAGATTGGTTTATGATTTTGCGATAATACTGCTCCTATAGCAATATTACTTGCTTCTGTTGTTAATGAAAATGTTTCATCGAAATTTGGGTATATAAGTATTGGATCAGACATTATTAAAAGCTTAAGTTTTTCAAACGCTTGTACATAATCATTATCTTTTATATTTAAAGTTACGCCTTTTTTAAGCTATGCTGTCATTGGTTTTGCTATTTTAGCAAAGTTTAGGATAAATTTTCTATAAAATCCACAAAGACCTAAAAAGGATTTTATTTGTTTTGGGGATTTGGGTATAGGGAAATTTTGTATTGCCTCTATTTTGAGAGGATTTGGTTTTATACTAGTTGTTGTTATAATATGTCCAAGGAATTCTTTTTCCTTTTTTTAATAAACTCGCATTTGTCGAGTTGAAGCTTGAAATTAGCTTCTCGTAATTTTTCAAATACCTTTCGCAAAGATAATACATGTTCCTCCAATGAAGTGGAGTACACGATAATATCGTCCATGTAGACCAAACAATCCTTGTAGATCAAATCTTCTAAGAGATTGTTCATGCACCTTTAAAAGGTAGCAGGGGCATTTTTCAATCCAAAGGGCATTCGAGTATATTCATAATGGCCATTTTTGGTGGAAAAAGCTGTCTTTGGAATAGAATTTTCATCCATTTGTATTTGGTAAAAACCTTTTGCAAGGTCAATAGTGGTAAAATATTGGCATCTACCAAGTTTGTCCAATATTTCATCCATGACCGGGATAGGGTATTTGTCATCTACCGTAATTTCATTTAAATTACGATAGTCAATTACGATACGGAACTTTTTTGTGGGTGAGCAATAAGAGGAATTTGACTTTCGAATTATTCCCTGTTTTATCATATCTCTCATTTGCGAATCGACTTCTTGGTCGTAAGCTTGAGGATATTTGTATGGTTTTTTGTAAACCAGTTGTTCATTTTTTTATGAATGACATGCTTGATAGTACTAGTGAAAGTCAAATTGTCACTTTCTTTGTACTGTATGTCGCTAAATTCATATAAAATTTTCTTAAGGTTATCTTTTTCCTCGTCATTAAGGTGTTCTAATCTAAACTTATTGGTTTCTTGCAAGTCGTTATTTATTGCAAAATTAAAAGTTGTATCTGTTGAAAATGGAGGATCGCAGCAATCAATTTCTGCTTCTCCTTGTTTATATTCGAAATCGTTATAATTATATCTCATTTCGAATTGATATCTGTTTAAAATAACTGTTTTTGATTTATAATTAATAATTGCGTTACAAGCTTCGAGATATTCTCTTCCTATGAGCATATCATATCTATCGGAAAAATTATTGACCCAAAATGTTTGTTTGGTCGGACAAAGCTTACTTGCATGGTAGGACACGGATTTATTTAACTGAATATTACCATTTATGGTATGAACTTTAAGAGGTGTATTTTTGGTTGGAAAATTAAAGTAATTTCCTTTGATTAAATTAATAGAAGAGCCTGTGTCTACAACACATCGAAACTCTTGGTTATTCATGATGATTCGTAATTAAGGGTTTCTATTTCCTGTTCGGTGTCCGAGGCTTGTTGATGAAAATTTTCGGTATCCATTTTCATATGGCCACTCGTACTTTTGCGATTTCTTTTTATTGGTCGATTAGGAGCATTAGCCCCATTTTGTTGTGATTGATAATTTATAGGATTCCTAACCTGATTATAATTTAATTTTTGTTGGAATTCTTGTTTTGTTGCTTGATATAATGGGTGGTTTTCATAAAAAGTTTCGCTGTTATTTTTATTATAATTAGGCTTATGTTGGCTTTGAGATGTACTAGCTTGTTGCTTATATTGATTTGGGGAAATATTATTCTGCTGTCCGTATTGGTTTTGGGAATTATAGTTTTGTTGTTTATTAGTATTTTGTTGGGGTTGATAATTTCTCTTATCTTGGTTTTGACTTTGTGAATTCTTTGTTCGATCTGAATAAAATGTTTTATAACAACCTTCTTGTTGTGCTACACATTTTAGTTTATTAGCATTAGTAATATTATACCTAGCCAATGTCATAAAAAGTCTGTCTGTCAATTTTTTCATAATAACATCTTTAACTGTATTATTAAGAGCATTTGTGTATAAAATTGTATTTGAAGCGTTATTTTCTAAGGCTAATTTATTTAATATTACAAAAGATTTGGACTCAATGTCCTCAACAAACTTACGTATACACCCAGGAAAGGGGGTGTTATACAGACGTCTTAGTAGTTCTTCGCAGGGCGTCTGGGTTTTATATTCGTTGATGAGGGCGTTCCTTAAATCCCTCCAGCATCTGGCTGTTGATAGTTGAGATATCCTTTGGGCATCTCCGTGAAGCTGCATTTCAATCACACTGAAGAATACGCTCGACTGGCGTATACTGGCGTTGTGGGGTACAACTCCAGGATGAAGTATATCCTCCTGATGAACGGACTGAGTTCGAGCGTGTTGCCTCAAAATTGCGGCACTTGCCTGATTTGGTTCAGGGCTTGATTTAGATGGTTTTCTGACAATAATAGCACTGGTTCTGCCATTTTTGGTTTTTTTATTTAGTTTTATAAATTTTTCACAATTTTAAAAGTTTTGTATTATGAATTTTATTTAAAATTGTTATACCTTGTCTCTTACCACTGGTGGGGAGAACTAAGGTGTTTTATTTTTTAGTAACCCTTGTGTTACGAACAAAGGCACTAATTTTTATAATAAAACGGGTTTTTGCAAAAAATTTGTTTTTATTATTTTGTTTTAGTTACTTGACAGTCACACGGGTCAAGATTTATTTTTTGTTAAAAAAACCTCGCAACCTGTACTTCGATAGCGTGTTGCAAAAAATTGAGGTTTCCGTTCGTATATTAGCGACACAAACCGACACTGCGATAGCTGGTTTATAATTGCACTGGGACGAACGACGCTTGGGTTCTTTAAGGATATAACCGTCGGATAAAAGTTATATCCTACCGGCTGCGCCAATAACAAATTCGGGACTTAACACTTTGAAAAAAATATAATTTTTATTTATTAAAATAGTGTAAACGCGAACTGGGAGAGATAGGTCTGCTCCTTACAAGATTCAACTTAAAACTCAAACTTATAAACTAAGCTGGCGCTTATCAAACCTTCGATTGGGAGAAAGAACTTTATTGATAAATTGAGAGTGTCCAAAATGAGAGCACTGAGCATGAGAGCGATCTAGGTTTGAGCTGCGTCTGCAATTTTACAGTATTGGGGGATAAAAGCTTTTTGGAGTTTGGGGACATTTGTTTATAATGCAAGAGGATATTTACATTAATTGGTCAGTCGTGGGAGCCGACAATTTGGGGTTCTTTTAATTGTTTATAACTCAAGAGGATGTTTATATTAATTGGCGACTCTTGAGAGCCGATGATTTTGGGTGTGACAAATGCGTAATGTAAATTTGTTTATGTGGTGGATATGTGGGTGTGGGTATGTTACTTTATGTGGTAGATATGTGGGTGTGGGTATGTTACTATATTATTATTTATTATAAGTCTATTTATTAAAAATACGATTAAGTATATGGCCGAACAGGTAAATGATATTAATTAAAATTCCAAATGACCTACAGAAATTCGCTACTGCTTTTGAAAACTTTCAACCTACTACGACTTCTGCGACTGGCTTCTTCGACTTCTTTTGTTATCTTCTTCGGCTCTGCAAACTTCTTATCTGTTCCAATTTAGCAAATTTGCAATGGGTGGGAATGATGTGTGTCAAGGATGGGTGTGTCAACTTGTGAGGTGATTGTACCGATGGCATCTTACACTCGGCAATCATGATCTTCTTCTGACCCAGATGATCCTTCGTCCTCATCGTCTTCATCTTCGCTACAACCAAACTAATGCCACAATTTCATGGAATCAGCAGCGGCTTGGTCTGGCAACTCTGCAGATTTTGGAACGTCATATCGGCCGTTCGCTTTACATTGATGATTTCGTAAGGTCCTAAAAATTTGTTTGACAACTTTTTCCCGTTGACAAATTGAGTCACTCTAATAGCGACTAAGTCACCTAATTGATATCCGTGGTGGCCTTCCCTCTTTTTGTCAAAGTTCCGCTTGTACGTTTGTTGCGCTTTTTCGATCTGGTTTTTGGCTTCTGGTCTTATTCGGTTGCGCTCCTCTTGAACGCCTGACAATAGTTCCTCTTGAAGGATGTTGACCAAATCTGCATCTGACTCGTTTCTCATCTTAATTCCAAACAAAATTTCAAATGGAGTCAATTTTGTTGAAGAGTGAACGTGAGCGTTGATCGCCCGTTACACCTGAGAAGTGTATTGATACCATTTCGATGCCTCGGCGGTAGACATTTTGGCCAATACAGAAATGATAACCCTGTTAACTCTTTCAATCTGCCCATTTCTGTTTTCGATGTGTTCAATCTTCCCGTCAGCACAGAACTCTTTGAAAGGCTTAGACGAAAAAACAGACTCCTTGTCGCTGAAGACACGTTGAGGGTTTTCAAAAATGGCTACCCATGAACTAAGATGTTTTATGACTTCATTAGCTTCAGTCGATTTAGTCAGATATATCCAGGAACACTTTGAAAAGCCATCAATAACTGCGAATATATATTTGTACTTCCCTGCCATTATATCTAAGGATCCTAGATGATCGACGTGGAGGGTTGATAACGGCTTATCTTCCTTGTCTATGCAATGCAAGTAATCTTCTTGTGTGCATAAGGCTTTTCCTTCAGGATCTCTGTGGCGTTGTCTTCTTGCTCCAGTACATAACAGGATGCCATTTTTTGTCATTCTGCTGGAAAAGTGTTGCCCCAAAAACCATCCTTTGACGCGTCTACGTGAAACTAATTATTTGCATTTTGTTTGAAAATTTTTAGGACGGGCTCGCTTGTTAAAGACGCCTTCAATTTTTTTACAGCTCGAATCAGCAAACTATCGATTTTAAATTCTGCTTCTGAAATACCCCGTCAGTCCAAGAAAAGCCTGTACTCCTGTTATATTTTTGGGTATTGAAAATTTTGCGTGGCCAAACATGTCCGTTTTCTACTTCTTGTCCCAAAAAGCTTATTTTCTCCTTCAAGAATTGGCATTTTGAGCATTTAATTTCCAAGCCAAACTTTTCACCTTGGTTTAAAACGATCTGTATGTTTTTAAGGCATTGCTTCGCTGAATCACCAAACACAACTATGTCATCTACGTATATCTCCATTATGCCATCATATATTAACTTCTGGAAGATATAGTTAACATATCGAACGAAGACTGCCGGTGAGAATCCGAAAGGAGCTCTGTTAAATTTGTATAGACCCTCCTTTGTTACAAATGCAGTGTATTTTCGGCATTGCTCGTTTTTTAGGTCTTTTTAAAGACCTCCTCTACGATGGGAAGGGGAAATCTATCTTTCAAAACAAGAGTGTTTAATTCGCGATAGTCTACGCATAATCTGTACGTTCCTTCTTTCTTTTTGGTCAGAACTACCTTGCTTGCCACGCCAGAACACGATTCTCGAATAATACCACTGCTAAGCCATTCTTCTACTTGTTTCCTGACAAATTCTCGTTCCGGGATCGACAAGCGACTTGGACTTTCTCGGAAAGCAATGCTGTCCTTTGGTATAATGCTTAGTTTTATTGGGCATTCGTCAGGGTTACTTTTCGGCTTTAACAGCAGTCGCATGTTTGGGATTTACATTTATATCAAAATCTTCGGTAGAGCTTATCACGTTGAATACATTTGACTGGGAGAGTTCATCTTTATTTTCCATCTGTATAACCGCTGCAAGTGAGAGTTATAGTGAATTTCTCCAAAAAATCGTATCCGACCAAAACGTCAACTTTAAGGTTTGAGTCCGGAACAACTAGAAACGTGTGCGTAGTTATTAGTCCATCAACTTCAACCGCGTTCGAAAATTCACCATGCACTGAGGTTGCGACGTTGCCTAAACCGAACAGCTTTAGAAAACATTTTTGTAGTACACGATTACCGAAAGTCTTTGTACATTTTTTTTTGCGCATCAATGAAACGTCTGCTCCAGTGTCAATCAAGCACATCATTTTATTTTATTTTTACCGATTTGCATCTCCTTGACGCGATTTTCTTTGAACACGACATTCACATTGGGCTTAACGGCTGGACAATGTTTGGAAATATGGCCGACACCGTTGCTCTTGAAGCATTTTAGGTCGCCCACTCAGCTATTTTAGGGTCAGCGGACCCACAGTTATAACAATTCTGCTGTATTCACTTAAATGGATTTTCTTGTTTTTCAGCGCGATCGAAATTGGGCCTACGCTTGAACGAATCGTTTTTAGCAACCGACTTTGCCAATTCAAACCAAACTATACAATGGAAATTTTAAGACATCACGCACCTTTAAGCCATTTACGATATAGCTTATTATCGGCTGATCCTCGATATGACCCAGTGCTGCAAACTCTCGCATCTGGAGAACATATTCATGGAAAGCTGTGACGCTCGTTTTTTACGGTTTTTAAGCATTTTGTGAATTTTTGCACTACTCAACTGTTTGTCGAATTCGTCCATTAACACTACACACATAAACACATCTTCATAGTTTGATACTGCAACAGTTTTTAGAAACAATTTAAATGTTCCACTCATTTTCTTTCTGGCATTAACGTATTTTTAATTCTCGTTTAATTTGTAAGCTTCTGCGTTTTCGTCGAAATTCAATAACCATCGCCTAATAGAGATCGAGAAACCTTCAAAACTAGGAACCACTTTCGCAAAGCTTTCCACCGAAACACAATTTTTAATTTTCACTATTTTCACATTTTCTGCAATCATTTTTATCAATTTTGCTAGGTCACCGTTGTTCACGGATGCATATTGCTTATTTGTATTGCTCATTTTGTCTGCAAATTCTTGGTCAGCTTCGTCAGATTTTAATGGCAAACTTTCGTCAAGTGGTTTTGAGTATGATTCGGCTTGAGTGTGATTCGGCTTATAAAATATATATATAATGACGTAGCACCACAAGCCTCTATGTACATGTCTACACACTCACACATACACACACACTTACACATTACTTTAAGACACCCTCAGGGAAATCGAAACCTAACAAGCCAATGGAAATTTGCTATGTTATTAAAAACATCAGACTATAGACTAAACAATTAGAACGAGCTGCTGTTCTGATTATCGGCGATTCAGGATACTCAGATTTCGGCACCGAAATCATAAACAAGATGAGAACAAAGAACGGTCCAAAGTACAATTATGAAAGTCACTTAATAAACACTAAAGCCACTCATTGAAAAGCTGCAAAGCTCAGAACCGAAGTTTGATCGTACATAAAGTAGGAGTTAGGGAACGAGTGCAGTTTGAGACTTCTAACTATCAGGTCGGTGTTCTTCCAAATATAAAATATAATTGTATTGGTTTGATTAAATTAAATTAAGTTTTTTTTATAACAAAATTACGGTACGAATATTTAATTATATATATATACATATATATATATACGTTTTATTTCAACATCTTATATAAGAACATATAATTTCTAGATCCCTCATTTTGTTATAGAACCGAGATGGATACGCTTAATTGCGAGTTGTGTACTAATTCTACATAATTTACTACTCGCAATTGTTTTAAAATTCACACCTTAACACAATTTTTGTTATCAAAAATCGCGATCGTTCTATTAGCAATGTTACTTCTGCCCTGAAATAAAAACTTACTGGTTGCTTTTTAAGTTTATCTCTTCGTCGTTGGGCGCTGTTGGAACGGCACGCACTCCAACGGTAATATCTCTCTCTACCTCTCTATATATATCTTTGAGGAGTGGAAAATCTTTGAGGAGTTGTTAGAACGGCAAAACTTAACGCTGTTACTCTCCTGACCTATCATTTCTCTGTCTGTTCCGCTTAGAGGTGTCTAATATCGGAATTAATCTCTCTTTTCGTTCTATCTCGTTTCGAGGTGCTTAACATCAAATTTAATCGGTGTTTCGTTACGGCTCTTTCCCTCTCCTTTCTCTCTCATCAAAAAGTTATTGACCGCTTTCGATTTATAGTCCGCTAAAGTTGCACAGTGGTCCGAGTGATAATGGCTTTCTGTTCATTGAAAAATTGCAAGAAAGTTATCTCGGCTGGACATCAGAGTATTCCCTGCCTTACATGTGATAAAATTTATCACGCAAAGTGTCTAGGCTATTCTGGCCAGTGTTCCCAACCCCTCATCCGGATTACCGGCCGATACTGGTAGTGGAGATACAAATTCTGGAGTACCAAAAAGGTTGCATGTGTTGTACCAAAACGGTAACTTGTAACTAGCTAAAACATGTATTTGTTTCACGGCTCGCCCCAGACCTCTCATTAATGGATATTACGGCTTATATCCGTAACAAAGTCCAAGTTGATGAATTGAGGGTTGAACAATTTAAATTTTCTTATGCTACGAAAGTATCAACATTTAAGATTGGTATTCCTTGTACTCATTTTGCATCTGTGTGTTCCGCCAGTTTCTGGCCATTGGGCATATTTGTAAAAGAGTACGAAAATTCACCATGCACTGAGGTTGCGACGTTGCCTAAACCGAACAGCTTTAGAAAACATTTTTGTAGTACACGATTACCGAAAGTCTTTGTAAATTTTTTTTTGCGCATCAATGAAACGTCTGCTCCAGTGTCAATCAAGCACATCATTTTATTTTATTTTTACCGATTTGCATCTCCTTGACGCGATTTTCTTTGAACACGACATTCACATTGGGCTTAACGGCTGGACAATGTTTGGAAATATGGCCGACACCGTTGCTCTTGAAGCATTTTAGGTCGCCCACTCAGCTATTTTAGGGTCAGCGGACCCACAGTTATAACAATTCTGCTGTATTCACTTGAATGGATTTTCTTGTTTTTCAGCGCGATCGAAATTGGGCCTACGCTTGAACGAATCGTTTTTAGCAACCGACTTTGCCAATTCAAACCAAACTATACAATGGAAATTTTAAGACATCACGCACCTTTAAGCCATTTACGATATAGCTTATTATCGGCTGATCCTCGATATGACCCAGTGCTGCAAACTCTCGCATCTGGAGAACATATTCATGGAAATCTGTGACGCTCGTTTTTTACGGTTTTTAAGCATTTTGTGAATTTTTGCACTACTCAACTGTTTGTCGAATTCGTCCATTAACACTACACACATAAACACATCTTCATAGTTTGATACTGCAACAGTTTTTAGAAACAATTTAAATGTTCCACTCATTTTCTTTCTGGCATTAACGTATTTTTAATTCTCGTTTAATTTGTAAGCTTCTGCGTTTTCGTCGAAATTCAATAACCATCGCCTAATAGAGATCGAGAAACCTTCAAAACTAGGAACCACTTTCGCAAAGCTTTCCACCGAAACACAATTTTTAATTTTCACTATTTTCACATTTTCTGCAATCATTTTTATCAATTTTGCTAGGTCACCGTTGTTCACGGATGCATATTGCTTATTTGTATTGCTCATTTTGTCTGCAAATTCTTGGTCAGCTTCGTCAGATTTTAATGGCAAACTTTCGTCAAGTGGTTTTGAGTATGATTCGGCTTGAGTGTGATTCGGCTTATATAATATATATATAGTGACGTAGCACCACAAGCCTCTATGTACATGTCTACACACTCACACATACACACACACTTACACATTACTTTAAGACACCCTCAGGGAAATCGAAACCTAACAAGCCAATGGAAATTTGCTATGTTATTAAAAACATCAGACTATAGACTAAACAATTAGAACGAGCTGCTGTTCTGATTATCGGCGATTCAGGATACTCAGATTTCGGCACCGAAATCATAAACAAGATGAGAACAAAGAACGGTCCAAAGTACAATTATGAAAGTCACTTAATAAACACTAAAGCCACTCATTGAAAAGCTGCAAAGCTCAGAACCGAAGTTTGATCGTACATAAAGTAGGAGTTAGGGAACGAGTGCAGTTTGAGACTTCTAACTATCAGGTCGGTGTTCTTCCAAATATAAAATATAATTGTATTGGTTTGATTAAATTAAATTAAGTTTTTTTTATAACAAAATTACGGTACGAATATTTAATTATATATATATACATATATATATATACGTTTTATTTCAACATCTTATATAAGAACATATAATTTCTAGATCCCTCAGTTTGTTATAGAACCGAGATGGATACGCTTAATTTCGAGTTGTGTACTAATTCTACATAATTTACTACTCGCAATTGTTTTAAAATTCACACCTTAACACAATTTTTGTTATCAAAAATCGCGATCGTTCTATTAGCAATGTTACTTCTGCCCTGAAATAAAAACATACTGGTTACTTTTTAAGTTTATCTCTTCGTTGTTGGGCGCTGTTGGAACGGCACGCACTTCAACGGTAATATCTCTCTCTACCTCTCTAAATATATCTTTGAGGAGTGGAAAATCTTTGAGGAGTTGTTGGAACGGCAAAACTTAACGCTGTTACTCTCCTGACCTATCATTTCTCTGTCTGTTCCGCTTAGAGGTGTCTAATATCGGAATTAATCTCTCTTTTCGTTCTATCTCGTTTCGAGGTGCTTAACATCAAATTTAATCGGTGTTTCGTTACGGCTCTTTCCCCTCTCCTTTCTCTCTCATCAAAAAGTTATTGACCACTTTCGATTTATAGTCCGCTAAAGTTGCACAGTGGTCCGAGTGATAATGGCTTTCTGTTCATTGAAAAATTGCAAGAAAGTTATCTCGGCTGGACATCAGAGTATTCCCTGCCTTACATGTGATAAAATTTATCACGCAAAGTGTCTAGGCTATTCTGGCCAGTGTTCCCAACCCCTCATCCGGATTACCGGCCGATACTGGTAGTGGAGATACAAATTCTGGAGTACCAAAAAAGGTTGCATGTGTTGTACCAAAACGGTAACTTGTAACTAGCTAAAACATGTATTTGTTTCACGGCTCGCCCCAGACCTCTCATTAATGGATATTACGGCTTATATCCGTAACAAAGTCCAAGTTGATGAATTGAGGGTTGAACAATTTAAATTTTCTTATGCTACGAAAGTATCAACATTTAAGATTGGTATTCCTTGTACTCATTTTGCATCTGTGTGTTCCGCCAGTTTCTGGCCATTGGGCATATTTGTAAAAGAGTACGAAAATTCACCATGCACTGAGGTTGCGACGTTGCCTAAACCGAACAGCTTTAGAAAACATTTTTGTAGTACACGATTACCGAAAGTCTTTGTAAATTTTTTTTGCGCATCAATGAAACGTCTGCTCCAGTGTCAATCAAGCACATCATTTTATTTTATTTTTACCGATTTGCATCTCCTTGACGCGATTTTCTTTGAACACGACATTCACATTGGGCTTAACGGCTGGACAATGTTTGGAAATATGGCCGACACCGTTGCTCTTGAAGCATTTTAGGTCGCCCACTCAGCTATTTTAGGGTCAGCGGACCCACAGTTATAACAATTCTGCTGTATTCACTTGAATGGATTTTCTTGTTTTTCAGCGCGATCGAAATTGGGCCTACGCTTGAACGAATCGTTTTTAGCAACCGACTTTGCCAATTCAAACCAAACTATACAATGGAAATTTTAAGACATCACGCACCTTTAAGCCATTTACGATATAGCTTATTATCGGCTGATCCTCGATATGACCCAGTGCTGCAAACTCTCGCATCTGGAGAACATATTCATGGAAATCTGTGACGCTCGTTTTTTACGGTTTTTAAGCATTTTGTGAATTTTTGCACTACTCAACTGTTTGTCGAATTCGTCCATTAACACTACACACATAAACACATCTTCATAGTTTGATACTGCAACAGTTTTTAGAAACAATTTAAATGTTCCACTCATTTTCTTTCTGGCATTAACGTATTTTTAATTCTCGTTTAATTTGTAAGCTTCTGCGTTTTCGTCGAAATTCAATAACCATCGCCTAATAGAGATCGAGAAACCTTCAAAACTAGGAACCACTTTCGCAAAGCTTTCCACCGAAACACAATTTTTAATTTTCACTATTTTCACATTTTCTGCAATCATTTTTATCAATTTTGCTAGGTCACCGTTGCTCACGGATGCATATTGCTTATTTGTATTGCTCATTTTGTCTGCAAATTCTTGGTCAGCTTCGTCAGATTTTAATGGCAAACTTTCGTCAAGTGGTTTTGAGTATGATTCGGCTTGAGTGTGATTCGGCTTATATAATATATATATAGTGACGTAGCACCACAAGCCTCTATGTACATGTCTACACACTCACACATACACACACACTTACACATTACTTTAAGACACCCTCAGGGAAATCGAAACCTAACAAGCCAATGGAAATTTGCTATGTTATTAAAAACATCAGACTATAGACTAAACAATTAGAACGAGCTGCTGTTCTGATTATCGGCGATTCAGGATACTCAGATTTCGGCACCGAAATCATAAACAAGATGAGAACAAAGAACGGTCCAAAGTACAATTATGAAAGTCACTTAATAAACACTAAAGCCACTCATTGAAAAGCTGCAAAGCTCAGAACCGAAGTTTGATCGTACATAAAGTAGGAGTTAGGGAACGAGTGCAGTTTGAGACTTCTAACTATCAGGTCGGTGTTCTTCCAAATATAAAATATAATTGTATTGGTTTGATTAAATTAAATTAAGTTTTTTTTATAACAAAATTACGGTACGAATATTTAATTATATATATATACATATATATATATACGTTTTATTTCAACATCTTATATAAGAACATATAATTTCTAGATCCCTCAGTTTGTTATAGAACCGAGATGGATACGCTTAATTGCGAGTTGTGTACTAATTCTACATAATTTACTACTCGCAATTGTTTTAAAATTCACACCTTAACACAATTTTTGTTATCAAAAATCGCGATCGTTCTATTAGCAATGTTACTTCTGCCCTGAAATAAAAACATACTGGTTACTTTTTAAGTTTATCTCTTCGTCGTTGGGCGCTGTTGGAACGGCACGCACTTCAACGGTAATATCTCTCTCTACCTCTCTAAATATATCTTTGAGGAGTGGAAAATCTTTGAGGAGTTGTTGGAACGGCAAAACTTAACGCTGTTACTCTCCTGACCTATCATTTCTCTGTCTGTTCCGCTTAGAGGTGTCTAATATCGGAATTAATCTCTCTTTTCGTTCTATCTCGTTTCGAGGTGCTTAACATCAAATTTAATCGGTGTTTCGTTACGGCTCTTTCCCCTCTCCTTTCTCTCTCATCAAAAAGTTATTGACCGCTTTCGATTTATAGTCCGCTAAAGTTGCACAGTGGTCCGAGTGATAATGGCTTTCTGTTCATTGAAAAATTGCAAGAAAGTTATCTCGGCTGGACATCAGAGTATTCCCTGCCTTACATGTGATAAAATTTATCACGCAAAGTGTCTAGGCTATTCTGGCCAGTGTTCCCAACCCCTCATCCGGATTACCGGCCGATACTGGTAGTGGAGATACAAATTCTGGAGTACCAAAAAAGGTTGCATGTGTTGTACCAAAACGGTAACTTGTAACTAGCTAAAACATGTATTTGTTTCACGGCTCGCCCCAGACCTCTCATTAATGGATATTACGGCTTATATCCGTAACAAAGTCCAAGTTGATGAATTGAGGGTTGAACAATTTAAATTTTCTTATGCTACGAAAGTATCAACATTTAAGATTGGTATTCCTTGTACTCATTTTGCATCTGTGTGTTCCGCCAGTTTCTGGCCATAGGGCATATTTGTAAAAGAGTACGAAGCTAAGAGAAACAAGAAAGGAAGCAAATTTCGGCAAGCCAAAGTTTATTTACCCTTGCAGTTATTAAAAATCGACTATATTTCGATTTCTATATTACTAAAAACAATGAAGCTATGTCGATTTTGCACTGCATTTTGCCATCGTTTCTAAGGCAGCTATATGATAATGTTGTCCGATTTTAATTTACTTAAAACCGTAATTCCATAATATTTAAATATTAACAAGTCCCAAAGCTATATGATACAATTGGCCCGACTTTTGGGAAAGTTTCAAGCAGATAGCTTTAAAATTGAAGGACTAGTTTGAGTAGAAATGGACAGACGGACGGACAGACGGACGTGGCTAAATCGACTCTGCTGGTGATAATGATCAAGAATATATATAGTTTATAGGCTCGGAAATGTCTCCTTCACTAAGTTGCAAACTTTTGACTGAAATTATAATACCCTCTGCAAGGGTATAAAAAAGAATATATCAGGAATATGGAAATACCATTAAAGAAAGAATCGTCTTTGACTTTCAAAGTGAACGGTCGTGTTTTTTTTTCTGCGCTTCGAATTTTGCATTTTGTTTCGTTTACTCCCATCGGTGGGTTTTATCAAAACAATTTTAATTTTCTCCCCATTATTTAAACATACATTTAAACTCCGTTCGCTTCGCGAGTGCACTTGTAATAATACTAATTAATTGTTTTAGTTTTCGTAATTCTTATCTGTGTTTTCTTTTCTTATATCCCCGCCGTTTCTCTTTTGTGCATGCATTTTAACTAATTTACGCTCCCGCTCTCTTTGCTTTGAAAGTTCTAAGCGTGCAGTTTCCGCGCTCTTGCGGTACTTATAACTGATCGCTTATAAATTTCAATTCGTTTTCTTGATACAGTGGTTCCAATAAATAAAATGAATAATAACAAGAGAGAACGCTATAGTCGGGTGCCACGACTATCAGATACCCGTTACTCAGGTAAAGGGAGTGCGAGGGAGATGGAGATAGAAACTTTGATCACGCATAACTTTTTAACGAATGGTCCGATTTGAAAAATTTCTTCTACATTTCGATAGGTATTGATAAACACAATAAAACTGCATTTTTACTTTTCCGAAATATTTAAATTTTTAAAATCGTATATAAGCGATTGTGGGCGTTAAAGGGGGCGTGGCACCTTTTTGAAACAAACTTGCGCTGCGTAGGAACTCCTTAAATCTACATGCAAAATGTCAATCTTCTAGCTTTTATAGTTTCCGAGATCTCAGCGTTCATACGGACAGACAGACAGACGGACAGACAGACGGACAGACAGACGGACAGACGGACAGACGGACATGGCTATATCGACTCGGCTAGTGACCCTGATCAAGAATATATATACTTTATAGGGTCGGAAACGCTTCCTTCTAGCTGTTACATACTTTTGCACGAATACAATATACCCTTTTACTCTACGAGTAACGGGTATAAAAATTTAGTCTGCTTCTGCAAAAAATGCAGCCTCGTAATCAGGGCTGACCAGTCTAATATGACTTGCTGGCTGTGTAAAAATATGGTGCACACCAAGTGCGCCGGTTTTACAGGCCGGACAAGTGATGACCTTTCAACTTGACGTTTTGTTGTGACGCTTGTGAACGAGATGAAATCGTTCATGCGCGAAACTAAAGGGGGCTGATTAGCTGTTTCGGAGTTGCTAGAGATAGTTTTCGCCGAGCTGATGATCTCCTCTCTGCTCTGGACTCGCAGTTTAATAGTCGTAAGCTATTAGAAGAGTTCCCTAAGCGCAAAAAGGCCGCTGGTGGTAAGGAGCAAAAGGGGAACACCCCGCAACCGAAATCAAAAGAACAACAGAGAATTCCGGGGGATCAGCAGCTGATTTCAGCAAACCCTCAAATGTTGCTAAGATCAGCAGCTAAAAAAGATTCGGTATCCGAACAATCCGTTACAGAATGCATGCAACCAGGGACTTCTAAGAATTCCGATTTGTCCGTAGTGGTTTCACAATTAGTGGATCCACCTTTCTCTCTGTAGCATCACCACCACAAGGGACTACTGAGTCCGGACAACCGGCTCAAGTTGGTTTTGCAGAAACAATTTCTGCTTCACCAAAATCCCTTTCAGTGGTTCCACTAAAGAAACAAATTTTCGTTTCTCGGCTTTCCCCTGATCAAACATCTTCTGGTGTATTGTCTTATATACAAGACAAAACTAAAGTCGATTGTAATAGTGTGAAGGTGGAAAAGTTTAAGTTTTCTTATGCTAGGGACATTTCATCTTTCAAGATAACTGTCCCTAACGAGCTTTTTGAAACCATATGCTCGGGCGACTTTTGGCCGGATAATACGGTTGTAAAAGAGTTCGAGGCTAAGATAAAGAAACGGGGCCCGTGGGAGTAAAACTGCCTAGTCGAGGCTAAGCCAGTGTACCAATTTCAAAAAACTAACTTCTAACCTATTTCTTTCCTATCAGAATGCAAGAGGTTTGCGTAGCAAACTCACTAAATTGTATTCCGATAGCCTTTCCTTTGCATCTCATATTATTGTGTATACAGAAATCTGGTTAAAGCCGGAGATCTTTAGCTCTGAAGTTTTTCCAGGTAAGTACACAATATACGGGTATGACCGTCCCTCTAGACGACGAGGTGGAGTCTTAATTGGAGTTGATTCAAACCTCCCGTCTGAGGAGTTATTTTTTGATGAATTCATTACCATTGAATTTATTTGTGTAAAGTTATCGCTTCCTGGTAACTTTATTTACATAACTTGCTCATATATTCTGCCGTTGTCTGAACTTCCTGATTATTTAAATCACCTATCCGTTATTAAGTCCGTTGCAAATAAGCTTTCCGATAGGGATCTGTTGGTAGTTCTACGTGATTTTAATATACCTGGAGTTACTTGGTCCACTGAGGATGGATCGATTGTCTTACTACCTATAGCACAGCATGATTTTATTGACATATCTCTATCTCAAGTAAACCATGTTCGAAATTCATTAGGTTGCCTACTTGATTTGTGTTTTGTATCAAATCCTGAAGGTGTGTTTCTGTCCAGAGTAGCACCACTCATGCAACCTGAAGATCCATATCACCCTACAATCGAGCTTTCATTTGATACGGGTAGAGTTATAGAAGAAAAATCAGAAAAATCCAAAGGAATACATTGTTTTCGCAAGGCAGACTTTATGAGGCAAAATAATTTTATTTCTGGCTTTAATTGGTCTGATCTTTACTTATGCAATAATATGTCCGAAGCAGTTAATGTTTTTTGCACTGCAATAAATTCATTTTTTAATTTCTGTGTTCCGTGGTACTTTCCGTCAATTTCCAATAAATTTCCTTGGCTTAGCAAAGAGTGGACACACTTAAGAAATGTAAAGTCCAGACTTTTTAGGAAATATAAAAATACGGGTTCTCAATCTGTTTTAACTAGATATTTAAGTGCTCGGTCAAGATTTACCGTGCTTAATGCTCAGTGTTATAATAGTTACTTAAAGCGTTGTAAGGTCCAGTTCTCTTAAGACCCGAAACAGTTTTATAACTTCGTTAACACCAAGCGTAAATCTAATTCAAAAACATGACAGCAACCACAGATCAGGCAATAGCCGACTTATTTGCCCAATTTTTTCAAACGACACACTCTACTTAAGATTATTCATCACAGCCTTATTCTTACACCATATCCAAGTCCAAACTCATATTCTGTCCCACTTTAACAGAAAGTTCTCTTCTTTTGGATCTTCTTCGTATTAAGCCTTCACAAATTGTTTACCTTATCTTCTAGAGAATTCCCAAATATTTGATAGGAATCTTTGTTATTCCTCTTTCAAAAAAGGTAACAAGTTAGAAGTCAGTAACTACAGAGGTATTTTTAAGTTGTCAGCTATTCCTAAGCTTTTTGAAAAAATCATTACTCCTCATTTGCAGCACCTTTGTAGATCAATTATTTCTCCATTTCAACACGGATTTATTAAACGTATATCCACATTCACAAAACTTTTAGAGCTCACTACATTTGTGATGAAAGGCTTCAATAGTAGTTTTCAAATACGTCATTTACACTGACTTTAGTAAAGAATTTGACTCTGTAAATCACTTACTTCTTAATCAAAAACTTGACCTGTTAGGTTTTCCAGTTGATCTGCTTAAATGGATTTCAAGTTATCTGAATGGCAGGGTCATTTTTTCAATTTCTGAAATTCTCCGTGTTACCTCCGGTGTCCCACAAGGGAGCCATCTGGGTCCGTTACTTTTTACATTATTTATAAACGATCTTCCCTCAATTATGAGTCATTCTCGCGTACTTATGTACGCAGATGATGTTAAGTTGGGCCTGCAGTATAGGGACAGTTCCTGCCATTTAGTCTTGCAATCCGATCTAGATAATTTTCAAAACTGGTGCCGACATAATTTACTAAATTTAAACGCATCCAAGTGCAAGCTAATGACTTTTTATCGGGTCAATCCGATATATGCGACTTACACATTAAGTGGCAGCTCTTTGGATAGAATAACTCTTGTAAACGATCTTGGCGTTCTTTTGGACCCTAAACTAAAATTTTCAAAACACATTTCGTAAATGGTTAATAAAGCCAGAGGAGTGCTTGGATTTATTAAAAGTTTGTCAAAAGAATTCGATGATCCTTATTTAACTAATACTTTATTTATTTCCCTAGTCCGTCCGATTCTGGAGTATGGGTCTCCCGTCCGGAGTCCATAATAGGAATACATATTGGTCGTATTGAATCAGTACAAAAAAACTTTCTTCGTTTTTCTTACGGCGCCTAAACTGGGATGCAATTCTTAACTTACCTTCTTATTCTAGTAGACTTCTGTTGATTATTTTACCCTCCCTAGCCAACCGTAGAACGATGCTTGGTACTGTCTTCATTTATAACCTTATACATGGTGATATTGACTCCCCCGACTTGGTAAGTCGGCTAAACTTTTCTGTGCCAAGTAGATTAACTAGAAATTATATTACCCTAATATTAAATCATTGTAGATCTAACTATGCCTTGCATGAGCCTTTCAGAGTATTGTGTTCTGACTATTATAGATTTTTTCCTTTAATCTTAAATCTTGACTCTCTGCCGCTCTTAAAACGATTAATATTAGCTTCATTGGCACAAAATTGATCTTACTATTACTTTTTTCCCCGGACTTTTACCTATATTTCCTTATCTCGCGTCTATCTTCTCGCGAATCGTGCCGTACGATACACGGCTGCGCCCCTCGGTCGGTTGGTCCGCGTGAAATAAAACAAAAAAAAAGAAACATCCCCAGAGCCCTCCACATCCGACCCACTAGCCTGCTCCTTTCTTCTTAGTAGCTACAACTAATGCATTCGGCCTATTTTATGGGTTTTAAAAAGGGATTTGCGCACGCAATGCGTTTCGCTAAGGTGTACAGTTTATTTGTTCTGATCTGCTTAGATCGTAGAGCGTCATCTAGAAGTCATTATTTTTGGATGGCGTCTTGACTAAGATTGGAGCAAAATACATGTAGGATCACCGGTGATTGGTTCATTTACAACTCCAAATATAGTTTAATGACTTTTATTTGAAACGGAAAACAAGAGTTTTGTGGTTTTACATCTTCTTTCCGGGAAACACAGAAAGCAAAAGCGAATACTTCGTCAGAATAAAAGCGAATATCGACAGATTTGTAAATTATAAGTTTTCGTAAACATATTTAAAATAATGTTGTGACGATCCTGCCTGACGGCTAGGCAGCCAAAATAATTATAAGCAGTAGTTATTTAAGTTTAATTTTATTATCGTTAGTATGTAAGAGAAATGAAATGATATTATTTAGTAATTGGAGAGCGAACCTATGGAATTTTCGGGTATAGAACCAAAATAGGTCAAGTTTAGTTCCGTACCATCCGCCCGAGGTGGCAACAATGGGGAAAAACACAAGAAGATAGAGAAAATACTAAACCGATCTGGCAAGGAAAAGACCGGAGAGGACAAGAGGGTCCCACGGCGGCTTCCGGGCGGTACCTCGAGGTAGACGGTCGCGCACGCGGAGAAGGAAAACGAAAACACGCGGGAAAGAAAAACGCGGTCGGTAGGGAATAAGGTTAGAGAACAAGTGGGTCCCACGGCGGCTTCCGGGCGGTACCTCGAGGTAGACGGTCGCGCACGCGGATAAGGAAAACGAAAACACGCGGGAAAGAAAAACGCGGTCGGTAGGGAATAAGGTTAGAGAACAAATGTAATCGGCGCAATGAAACCCAAGGATATTAAAACACGAAGTGACTGTGAATAAAACCAAATACATTTTTATATGAAAAAACGACTAGACTGGTTAACATATATTATTTTTACCCCCAAGCACCCCTTTTTTCCCCCCGGTGATTTAGGTTGCCGACGACCGGCGATCCTGCGCAGTGAGGCGGAAGATCCCCTCACTCTCCTACTTACTCACCCCCGCGAAGTGTCAGATCCCTTCGTGTCCTACTAACTCCCACCACGAGACTCCTCTCGTGTGTCCTCCCCTAATACCCTACCGCGAAGTGGCAGATCCCTTCGTTCTCCCCTAACTCCCACAAATCGGATGATTCCCTCGTGTGTTCCCCCTAATATCCTACAACGAAGCGGCAGATCACTTCGTGTCCTTCCAACTGCTACGGTGAGACGGAAGATCCTCTCACTTGCCCCACTAATCCCGTATCGTAGCGGAATGGCAGATCCTTCCGACTTTGACTAATCAAACTTGCTTCTAGCCTGCCAACCATGACAGAATCCGGCTGCGGCCTTGCCCGAAAGTAGGATTCTTGGCCCCACGACAATCATACCTGGGGTCACGTAAAATAAAACCCGGCTGCGACCTCGCCCGAAGGTCCAACCCGTGAAAATTTCCGTCATGAAAGCACTTAGTATTCCGAAGTCACCATAACCTCGAAGGTCTTGGAATACCCCCCTCGAGCGGATAGGCGTAAATCGCCAGACTCAGGTTCCATATTTCGCCGGCAATGCCTCTCCCGGAAGACTGACAAGTCATCGAGGAGTCCATCCCGGCACGTCACGGGGTTTCATCGCCCCATCACTCGGAAGCCCCGGCGGGCCGAATCCGCCAGAATCAGAAGTCCCAGTAACCACCACTCTGCCCCGACACTTACTAGCCGAGCGGATGCACAAGTGGAATCTACGATTCGACGGAGCGTCTGACCCGATGACCTTGACCGCCAAACTTGAGGAGAAGATGAAGATACGGAATTAACCAGGATAATATCCCAGATTAATATCTGAGCCATTCCTTAGTGGTTTTTTTAAAAACGGTGAAATTTTACAATTTGATTTAGCACAATTTTTCTGAAATTTGTGTTTCGACTTTCACAAATCGCGAAAAAAAACAAAATCATGAGAATTGCATAAAGCATGTAGTAGAATTTTAATACTATTTTTTTTTTAATAACACTAAGGAATGTTAAGGTACTTGGAATTGGACTCGGAATTGGAGTCGGAATTGGACCACTACACTAATCTACATTTTCGGCTTGCGACGTTACTGTTTTTAGTAGATAATTGGGTTTAGAGGGTAATGCCGTTCTAAGCTATTGACCACTAAGGCAAAACAATGAGGTAGTAATAATACGACTGCGGCTGAAGTAATGGTTATCGAGCCAAGTGCTCTTTATTGAAGGTAATAACAACGAAGGACTACAGACTAGACTTGACGAAAACATATCCCGCCGCGCATTTCAAAATTAGCTAACCTTGCCAAATCTTTTACCTAATGCAGGATCCAGTAATGATGATGCTGATTCCCATGCCGACAGCGATCCACATGACACGATCCAGAGGACTCCTTAAAATGTAGGATAACTTGCCAGTTCCATCCTTTTGAGGAGTGACATAATCAGATGCATACCATTGGTTATTATTTTTAGGCGTTATGAGCTAGGCTTTGTTTGATTATTAGTATTTTGTTGTCTTCCAGTGTGATGCTGCTTAAATAACTGGCTTGCATTTCGCATTGCACTGTACCCCTTATGGGGACCACTGAACCACTAATATAGACTTCATCGTGGTTAAAAATAGCTTTGTTTATTATATTGGACCCAGCAAGAGTGACTGTGTATATTCAATTCTGGATTCCGGCTGTTAATATTCTATTCCGCGCTAGAAGCATATAAGTTGGTTCTAAGAGCCTTGATAAGGACTGAGAGTTGTACCCCGGCCAGAGAGCATCCTTACAATGTAAAGAAAATGTTAACGTAAATAAACTAAAATAAATCGAATAAGTTTATGCAGAACAGTTGTAGACATGACCACTCCTTGTTTTCCTTTCTTTTCCCGCAATCGGCCATCCTGAATTATCATTCGGCTCGAATGATTGAGGATTCCATTTCTTCATATATTCAGCAACGGTTTTTTCCACATCATATCGGCCGTGGGGCAAAGTCCTGAATATTTTGTAAGGTCCAAAGAACTTTTGCTTCAACTTTAAGTCGGTGCCGTACTGCGTGCAGATTATAGCTACTAGCTCGTTTATTTTGTAATATACGCGTCTTGTTGAAGGATCTACGATTCTCCTGCTGAATTTTGGCTATGTTATCCTGCGCTTCCATACAAACAGTTTCTCTTTCTTAGTCCAACTCTTCAATAACGGCGTCGTCAAGGAACATGTTCAGTTCTGATACTTTGTTAGTTCTCATTTCAACGTCTGTCAGTATTTTAAAAGGTGAGAATCTCGTGCTTCTTGCGGTGTGCTGTTCATTTCTTTCTGTACAACTTCTAAATGCTTATACCAGGTACTCGGTTTTTCCTGACAAAGCTTGGCTAACGATCCTATGGATCCGCTCCACTTGACCATTCCCTCCGGGAACTCCGGTGGTAATTATCAGATGGTATGTATGTATTTGCAACAAACGCAGCCCCTCTGTCTGATATTATGCGCCTAGGGTTTCCAAACACTGCCGCTTGACGAGTAAGTCGATCGATAACTACTTAAGCCGTGTTATTTTTTGTCGGGTGGAGCCAGAGTAACCTTGAGAACGCATCGATCACCACGAGAATGTATTTATAGTTCTTGCTGGTCTGCTCTATTGGTCCTCCATGATCAACGTGATATGTTTCCAACGGCTTATTGTCTTTGTTAATAGGTGTTAAGAAACCTTCCGTTCTGCCTGCCTTGCCCTTAGAAACCATACATTCGACGCAGCTTTTTACCACTCTAACTACTTTCTTCGAAAAGTTCGGTATGTAAAACGTCTTCTCAACAGCTTCTTGAGTTCTTTTTACTGAGAAATGTCCTTGCTTATGGGCCATACGAATGAATTTCTCTTCCATCAGACTCGCCACCACGATCAACTCTTTGACAGGATCCTTGTATAAAATAGCATGTGTTGTAGAGAGGCGATCCTGCAACAAATAAGGCTCCTTGGAGGCACACAAAATTCCCACGGCGCAAACGCAAAGGGAGATGAAATTAATAAGTCGGGGGCGTCGTGGTGTAATTCAGAGGTTGCTTCATTCGGCTGCATACATGAGACTGACTTAAAACATAAAAACGCGCTGCCGCCCGCTGTACTCCGCTGAAGCGAGAGCGGGAGATCGGTTGTTCTTCTTAGGGCTGGTGGCAGGCTCCGGCCACTACCCACCCAAACACGGGGCTCTGGGCCACTGGTAGTCCATCTTGTATTTTGAGGAAGTCCGGCCGCATCACGCTCGGATACATATCCGCGCCCAGGATGATGGAGATCCTCGCGGGGCGATTGAACCGCTCGTCAGCCAGCGTAATGGCCCGGAAGTGGGTCCGTACCGCGTCGCTCAGCTTCCGGATTGGTGTGAGAATGCGTACGTGAGGCTCTATTTTAAAGATCACGTCGAGCCGGACAGCGGAGCCTCTTCTCGGCACTCAGACGGAGGAATCGACGACATTTCCGAAGTGGATGGATTCCGCTACAGACTCGGCAACGGTAGGATTGCATACCTCGAGTTCGTCTGTGTTCCAATGCAATGGCGCTGCGCGGACGTGCAGACATCGTGTGAGATCTGATTGGCGGAATAGGACAAATGAAAATTTTGGAACAGTACTGATAAGAACTGCGAATTGGAACTACGGGTTGGAACTATTAATTGACGTTACGAATCGGAGTGATGAATTGGAACACCGGAGTGAAGGGTCGACTGGTTATTGCGGGCAGGCGGACTCTTTCATTGGAAGAAGGACGACCTTCGCTATGGGACGCTTAATGATTCGATCCTAGCCAGAAGCGTGGACAGCCTTTCGAACGTGTATTTTCGGGTCTTGAAGCTCTTAACACCTGCTTCCCACAAGCCTCCAATGTGAGGAGCTCCCGGAGGAATGAACTGCCAGAGCAGCTGCTAGGTACTATAGGCACCTGTCACAGCTTCTTTGAGAGCTTGGAGAAACTCGCGGGAGAGTAGGGCAGCCGCACCCACGAAGGTCTTCCCATTGTCCGACGGAACTTGACGGGGACATCCTCTTCGGGACACGAAACGAGCGAAGGCGGCGAGAAACTTCTCAGTCGTAAAGTCGGAAGTAGGCTCTAAATGGATGGCCTTAGCGGCGAAGCACACGAACACCAACACATATCCTTTCGTAATGAGACTGGCTCGTCCCGTGTAGTTTTTGATGTCGAAGGGACCGGCAAAATCCACACCGGTATATGTGAAAGGGCGCGAGAAGGACGTTCGTTCTTTGGGTAAGTCTCCCAACAGTTGCGTTTGCAACTTCTTTTTGTGGATGACGCAGATCTTGCATGAATATATGACGGACTTGACCGAATTCCTCACCCTCGGGATCCAGAACTTGGAACGGATCAGACGGATCATCAGCTGATTGCCACCGTGCAGCGTTATGGGATGCGTAAAATGGACGAGGAGTCGACACAGATGGCAGTCGTATGGAAGGATTACAGGATACTGGAGAAGTTCGGAGGCCGTGACCCGGCCGCATGCTCTCATCAAGGAACTGGTTCAGGTTTTGGACAAGGCTGGATGCTGGCACTGGCCGTTTTTGGCTTAAGCAGTCAATCTGCGTTGCGTGACGGAAATCAGGAGACGCTCGTCCGACGCAATTTCAGGAGCTGTCAAGAGATCCTCAGACGGAGACATGAGCTTTTGCAAGCGCTGGGTGAACCGATGACCGTAAGCGAGGTCTCGCAACGCCTTGTCGAGTGTGGAAAAACGCTCAAGATTTTCTTCAGGGGGAGCCTTCGCAACATGGACTTTGACTGCTCGCTTCTCGAGTTCAGTCACAGGGGGGTCATAGGCTTGAGTGTGCCACTCGCAGCGAGACCACTGCAGCCAGGCAGGACCATGCCACCACAGCTGGCTGTCCGCAAGGTCTGGAAGCGCCAACCCCGGCTAGCGAGATCTGCCGGCTTATGCTCGGAGCGGACGTGTGCCCATTTCTCCACCTTGGTGAACTGGGTGATCTTGGTCACACGATTTGCCACGAACGTTGTCCGGCTAATGCAACCAGGGGAGAACAATCGTCGAATCCGTCCAACAGTGCAGGGCGGACGCCTGCCCGGGCACCTTCGGAAGAACGGCATTGGCCATTTCGGACAATAACAAGGCTCTGCACAACTCGAGCCGCGGGAACACCTTTTTTACAGCCTCAACTCGGACGTAAACGGCTGCGACGTACGCCTTCTGCGAGGCGTCGCAGAACCCATGATGCTCAATTTTCAAATGTGGTCGGAAAGCGACCCATCGGGGAATGTGGATCTGATCGAGAGCGGAGTAATTTTCCAGGAAGTAAACCCATCTTTGGCAAAAATCTCGAGGGAGGGCATCGTCCAAATGTCCTGCATGAACATCTTTGCCCGTACTATGAAGGGCCGAGCCAGCCCGCTGGATCAAATAGTTTGGCAATTTGGGATAGGACTTGACGCTTCGTGGTCAATTCGGGTGGAATGAAGAAAAACTCGTCAGACGTCGCCTTCCACCGCACTCCCAGAGTTTTAGCCGTGCTCTCGCGTCCATTTCAAGGAAGTTCGCGCGAAGGTGATGGTCATTACTGGATGTTGGCCAAAATCGCCTTGCTATTGGCTTTTCTAAGAGGCAATCCTGCCGAGCCCAGGGCGCCCTGGAGCTTGCGGATAGCCGCTTGAGCTTTGATTTTGGAGTCTGCCCCCGCGAGTACGTCGTCGGCGTACATGTACTGTCGGATAATCCGACTCGCCTGCGGATACCTCGACTCTTCGTCGTCGGCGAGCTGTTACAGGACAGGGATGATCGCTAGGAACGGGGCACAATCGACTCCCAAGGTGACAGGCTTCAACTCGTAGCGGATTTCCGCATCGGAATTGCGGAATGGAATACGCTGGAAGGAAGTATGCTTGGGGTCTACCGAAATTGGCCGATACATCTTCTCGATGTTGGTGTTGAAAACTAACCTAAAGGATCGAGGCGCTGCTCGTTATGCAGGAATTGAGCCAGAGCAAAGGAAGAACGTAAGAACGGCCAGCTGCGGAAGAACGTAAGCTGAAGTTTCTAAATGCAGCCCGGATCTGGAAGGCGATTGAATAGAAAAATGACAGAGTTTCGTGAATAGAAGTTTAACGAGGTTGAAAAGTCTCTCCGTAATAAAGGTTGCCTCTGAACCAGAGTTAATGAGGGCTGTGCCTAGTAGGACGGCTCTTGACCCGAAAGCGAAGCACACTTGCACATCAGAGTGATCCTCTGTGGCGCTCGTGCCTCTTGTAGTAGGCGCGGGTCGAGGCCTGGCTGACGCAGACGGACTTGGAGCGGCCGCGAATGGAGGGTGTGATGACGGCTTGTCATTTTGGGAAGCTTTAAAGAAACCATATACATCAGAAGACAATCCCAAGTCTCGGCTTGAATAGAGCACATCTCTAAGGCTATCAGGCAACTTTGGATTGTGCCTTCCAGCTCTTTCAGAGCGGCTCCGGACTCTGGGGGTACTGCCTGAATGTTGAAGAGGATTTTCAACTAGCTATTGACTAATAACCGCAGATTTTAGAAGCGGTCGGTGAGACTTCGCCACGCGGAGATAAACGAGTTGTGGATGTATATCGCGGTGAAAAGATCTCTGAATGTGGGCCAACGACAGCCCGTAGACGGGGGTCCGCATTTTGCTTCCACTTCGATGTCCGATGACATAGTCATAATCCTAGAGAAACAATGCCCACCGTGACACTCTGAAAAGAATTTCGCCGTGCTTTTTCATTGTTAAAGCAAAGGCATTGCAGTCGGTTATAATTTTAAACTTTATACCCAATAAATAGACTCGCCATTTTTGCAAAGCTTCGACTATGGCCAACACTTCGAGCTCGTAAGAGTGGTATTTCTCTTCAGCTGGCTTCGTTTTTCGGCTTAGATATGATAGGGTGTCACTGCAGATCGTCCGGATTTTTTTGGCGAAGAAATACTCCGTAGCCGTGCATAGAAGCTTGGTTATCTCCGTTTGAGCCTTTGGATTGTATAATCGTGGGTCCAATACCCCTGCTATCGGAATTTTATTAATAACTCGAGTAAATTAATAGATAATTTACAGCTTTTAGCCTATTTTACGTAAATCATCTAAATTGCATCGTGATACGTTAGTTATTTCCCACAGGCCCCATACTAATGTTAAAAAAATTCATATCCGTATGTAAATGAATTTTTTGTAAATGAGTTTTTTTAAATTGGTAAGTTTCACTTATATTTTTTTTAGTTTTAATATATATAATGTGACACTTAATCTGAATCAGAACAATCAGAATCATTATTAATTTGGGTATATATCTGCGTTTTTCTCCTTGGCACTTATCCGCGTTAGCTGGTATGTACGTTTTGTGTGGCCAACATCTACAGTGGCTCACAGCTTATTTGACCCACATCTAACTTTCAACATTAAACAGGTATAACTCCTGAACCATAAGAGATACCCATAAAAATAAAACGCAGAAAGGTTAACTGTTGTTTTAACTTCAAAAATATGTTTTAATTTATTTATTCTAAGGAACTTCTTAATTAAACAATAAAAAATAAAAATACTGCCTTTTTCAACGTCACAGCTTATTTGACCCAGTTCATCAAATTAATTATAAACAAGAAAGGAAAGCTAACTTCGGGCGGAGCCGAAGTTGATATACCCTTGCAGAATATTATGTACATTATATTCTCCAAAATTATTCATATGATGCATTCTTAATACTCATAAAAAATCCCAACTTCCTAACTTTAAAAACACCAAAGTTATAACATTTCCAATCGTTCAGTTATATGGCAGCTATAGGATATAGTCGGCCGATCCTTATGAAATTTGATAGGTCGGATTGATTGGCCAAAAATAAAACTCATAGAAAATACCAACTTCCTAACTTAACAAACACCAAAGTCATGGCATTTCCGATCAATCAGATATATGGCGGCTATAGGATATAGTCGGCCGATCCTTATGATATTTGGTAGGTCGGATTGATTGGCCAAATATAAATCCCATAGAAAATCCCAGCTTCCTAACTTTACAAACACCAAAGTTATGGCATTTCCGATCAATCAGTTATATGGCAGCTATAGGATATAGTCGGCCGATCCTTATGAAATTCGGTAGGTGGGATTAATTAGCCAAATATAACACCCATATAAAATCCCAACTTCCTAACTTTACAAACACCAAAGTTATGGCATTTCCGATCAATCAGTTATATGGCAGCTATAGGATATAGTCGGCCGATCCCGGCCGTTCCGACTTATATACTGCGTGCAAAGGAAAGAAGGGTGTGTGCAAAGTTTCAATTCGATAGCTTTAAAACTGAGAGACTAGTTTGCGTAGAAACAGACAGACGGACAGACAGACGGACAGACGGACAGACGGACATGGCTATATCAACTCAGGAGGTGATCCTGATCAAGAATATATATACTTTATAGGGTCGGAGATGTCTCCTTCACTGCGTTGCACACTTTTGACCAAAATTATAATACCCTCTGCAAGGGTATAAAAATTGCGAAAAAAATATTTTTTAAACTTTTAGTATTTGGTATGTCCGCCCTTTTGGTCCACAACCGACTTCAGTCGATTGGGAATAGATTCGATCAATTTTTTTGTGGTTTCTGGGGTGATTTTAGCCCATTTTTCGAGCAAGGACGTCTTCAAGTCATTTTAATTGGAAATATTGCGCTCCCGAATTTTTGAATCCAGCAAAGCCCACAAATTCTCAATAACATTCAAATGGGATTTCATTATATGGGGACAATTATAACCAAGCCAATATTATACTATACCCGACTTTTGCTTTGGGTCTTTACCTTGATAGAACCGAAAACCCTGTTTTATTCCCAATTTCTCAGCACTTTGGAGAAATTTTCCTTAAGGATATTAAGATAAACATTTTAATCCATTGTGCTTTCAATAAATTTAAGGTTTCCGACTCCTGCTGCGGACGTATAGGCCCAAACCATAACGTGTTCGCCGTCATGCTTAACGGATGGTTTTAGATGTTTGTCCTGCAGCTCTAAAAGTTTAAAAAATATTTTTTTCAATTTTTTATAATTAATTTGATGAACTGGGTCAAATAAGCTGTGACGTTGAAACAGGCAGTATTTTTATTTTTTATTGTTTAATTAAGAAGTTTTTTGGTAGAATAAATAAATTAAAACATATTTTTGAAGTTAAAACAACAGTTAACCTTTCTGCGTTTTATTTTTATGGGTATCTCTTATGGTTCAGGAGTTATACCTGTTTAATGTTGAAAATTAGGTGTGGGTCAAATAAGCTGTGAGCCACTGTATATAAAGTACAAGTGCTTCTTTAGGTGAGAAGGGATTTGGTCATTTTACTGGTGTGTCCAACGACCGTTTTATTTTTTATTGTAGAAACAATTTTCGAAGCGGTTCGCATTCCAGATTTATACAGGCTTGAGCTAGTAGTCACCATAAGCTGTTCAGGTGTTGCTTCCTGAAGAAGAGTCGACACTTGTCTGATCTGCGCCTTTGGACACAAATCAAAAAAACCCCTCTTAAGTCGACCAAAATCCGGCGTTGACGGGAAATTATGCAAAATGAGCGGCATGTCAAGCCATTTCTGATTTTTTTTTTCAAAATACTTTGCATTATATTGGCAAGCCTTCCATTTCTCAGTAAGCCTGCTTACGAAATTCGCTAATTTGTTTTTTATATCTGTAATGTTATTTTCTGTTCTCCAAAATTGTTCCAAACACAAATTCGCTTAGCACTAACAAACTTTTTGATGCAATTTTTTCCCTTATTTTAAAGGAAGCCAAAGTTATTATTATTAATAAACTGTAATGTATCCCATTATTTTATGTTTAAAGAAGAATCAGAAACAGCCTCAAATCTTTGCATGAACACGTGCTGAAAATAAGCCAACTTTCAAAGCTTAAGGTTTTTTTTTAAAATTGAAAATCGACTTTTATTTCGCTAGATTTATCATTGGATCCACTGGAAGGGAACTTCGTTACGAAGCAATTCAGTAAGTGGTTTCGCTTCATCGCGTAATCGCCTAAAATAGGATGTTAATCCAAGAAAACCTAAAGACTCTATCGATCATATGGAATAGAAAAGTTTTTGACTGCTTGCGTTTTGGCTTCCTGTGGTCTTATAGTCCCTCCTTCGACGATATAACCCAAAAAGTCAATCTTTCTTTTGAGAAACTGAGACTTGCTCCATTTAAGTCACACTCTAGCTTTTGGATTTATCCTTAGAGGGAATAGTGAGATCATCCATGTATGTTACAACTGTACCATCTTGCACCATATCCAGTAAAATTGTATAAATAAATCTTGAAAATACGGCTGTCACGAAAGATGTATACTTTGTCGAATTCTGGTCAACTGGTACATGGAATCCATTCGCTAAATCAAGTGTTGTGCAGAAGCTGTTTCCCTGCAGTCTTTCAATGACATCATCTATAACTGGCACCGTGAAATGATCTTTGTCAATCTTCGCGTTTAGCGGTCTATAGTCACAACAAAGCCGCTTGATGCCGTCCTTCTTCGGTACCAAGACAACAGGTGAGGCTTTCTCAGATGAACTTGGCTGAAAAATCTTTTCTGCTAGCCATTTCACAACCTGGTTGCCGTTCATAGATAGGGTACTCGTCATTTAACCAAATCTTTATTTGAATGGGACTGTCCTTCTTTTTCTCTGTCTTGTAGTTGATGACAAAATCACATTTCAGGAAATTCCTGGAATATTTGTAACTCTAACTCTACCTCTTGCGCTGTGGTAGACGATTCCTGGATGTTTAGTTTATTTTTTAGTTGAAATTTTACCGACTTCTCTGAGAATATCAAGTCCACTAGCTTCAGTACGCTATTACCGATGACTGCTGAGTACTTAATATCATTTCTGCTAGCAACGTGAAAGTTTAAGTCCAAATAAGTGTTGTCGACCAAAACCTTGGGTTAAGAAACTGTCAAGCGTATTTAGCTCACTGTTGCTTTTCATCAACAAGTTCAATATTTCCCGACATCTCACCACGTTGTCACTGATATGGCAGAGATCACAGCCTGTATCGATCAAAGCGGGAAATCGAACGCCATTACATGAAATTTCTTTAACAATACATTTGCCACTGCTGCTGATATGGTTCGTCATTGAGTTCGCATTCCCTCCTTCTCTTCTCTGTCTGTCCTAGTACCTGGATAATTCGATGACTCATGGCCAGGTTGTTCGCACCTTTAGCATTTAATTTGCTGTAACCAGCAAAATGTGAAGGATCACCACACTTAAAACATTTTTTGAGCTATTTGGTCACATCTGGTTTTTTGCCTTCGTCCTTCTTGAAGAACCTTGAATTACCCGCACGATGCGCACCTTGCTACACCTCTCAGGTGTACACAATCTGCCAGTTAACTGCTCCGCGTAAATCGCCTCATCGATAAACAATGCTGCTGCGCAATTACCCACAATTGGATTTTAGTGAATCGTTGTGCCACGTTCGCTTCTGTGTTGTTTTTCCAAGTAAATACCACTTCTGATACCAAATTTGTAGGATCGCCAGTGATTGGTTCATTTACAACTAAAAATTTAGTTTTATGACTTTTATTTGGAACGGAAAAACAAGGATTTTGTGGTTTTACATCTTCTCTCCCGGAAACACAGAAAGCAAAAACGAATACTTCGTGCCACGATTCTTTTCGTGCAGTATCGATATTCTAATATCGACAAAGTTGCAAATGATAAGTTTACGTTAACAGATTTAAAATAATGTAAAAATAATGTTAACGTAAATAAACAAAAATAAATCTAACATGTTTAATATGAATTGAGTACTCCTTGTTTTCCTTTCTTTTCCCACATACATTAAAAAAGCGGATTGCATATTCCTTCCCTCTCATTCTCACCCTCTTGCGGAAAAACACGTAAAATAATGTAGGACGCGGGTGCGTTTAAATAGCCTTTCTGAACCGCAAGTGCGCGCGAACAGTTTTAAACACATTCAAATAACAGCCCATAATTTTTGTATAACATTTGGATAATTTAACTTTAGAAATTAAGAGTGGTTCTTAAATAATTGTTATATTGCTTTTAAATAAAATATTATTTTATAACCTTTTACTTAAAGTGTAGAGGCCGCAAATTATTAACATATATTTTTTATTATTCAATACGACACCTGCTAGCGTCTCAAAACGGAGTCGATCAGACACTCCCCGCAAAATAATCACACACCAACAAACACAGGCAACCTGGTAGATCTTAAAGATCTGAAATCCATGCTGGAGGGTATGTTCGACTCAAAGCTCAAAGAACTAGCTACAAAATCGGACGTTAATTCGATTGCCAAAAAAATGGATACCATTCAGCAAAATGTAGAATGTCTCTCAACAAAGGTCGACTCGCTAACAGAGGAAAACAAAATACTGCAGGCAGAGATTAACAAAATCAAAAGCGACAACGAAAACAAACAAGCAAGACTTTAACAACTAGAATACGGAAATAAACGAAAAAACATAATCATCCGAGGTCTAAAATCCGAAATAAATCCATTTACTGCTGTATCTGACCTAATAAAGAGGAAATTGTTGATAAAGGAGCGTATGGAGATAGAAAGAAGCATAGAAAGAATAGTAAAGAAGCTGCACGACGCCGACGCCCTTAATGTTAAAATTGTATCGTACAATATAGCTGTCTTAGCAAATAAGACATTATTTAAACAATTCTTTAATTTTGTTACACAATTCGACATTTTTCTACTATTTGAAACTTTTCTGACCAACGACGAAACGAGTTTTGCAAATTACTTTCCTGATCACTTGGTGCATTGTATACCAGCAGTGAGAGTAGCAGCCCGTGGACGGGCCAGCGGAGGAAGTGTTTACGGAATCCGAAAGCAGCTGGTGAACGAAGGACACATTACCTTTACGAGCAAGGAAAACGCAGAAGTCATCGAAATAAATACGAAAGACGAAAAACTACATATACTCCCAGTATACATTAACTGCAATAACTGGCAAGCTGATTTTAAAAAAGGTGCACGATTTCGGACTGACAGCAGGTTGCAATAACCTAATGATTATTGGGGATATAAATTCTCGCATCCACAACAGAACCCACAAATATAGACCTCAGGACCAGAAGCACGATTCGTAAATCTAATTGCAAAACCACTGGGTCGACGGCGTCTCCGCAGACGACACCCGGCAGACTTATGTATTCTCGGCCGTGACAGACACGGTCGTCTTCTGTAATAACACATCTTGATTAACTTTTGACCGGCTATGACCACACCTGATTTGCTCAAGAATGAAGCACCCGTTACCCGCTTATTTTGGGATCTTTAGAAATAATTCGTCAATACACGAAAACAAGGTCCATCCTTGTGTGGCGTGTTCAATAAACTATAAAAAAAAAAAAATCGTAAATCTAAGGACGAAATCTCAGACAACAAAGGCGCAAAAATTGTTGAGATGTGCTAATCACTAGGACTGACGGTAATGAACGGCAGGACAATCGGTGACCAAGAAGGAGAATATACCTTTATAAGGGGCGGAGCAAGGTCGACTATTGACTACTGTCTCATACAAGGAAAGTGGCACGATGTGGTGAAAGATTTGGTGGTTCGTGCTCATCCCCTTTCTGATCATATGCCCATTGAAGTCATTTTAAAAGTCACCGCCTAAGTTACACAGATGCATTAGTATCAGGAGTTCAACAAATAGAAGATCTGAGTGGGTCTACACTGCTAGCCAAACTGCTCAACTTAATCGTATATGCCTCCAAACCCATGCAGCAGTCACTAAACTTTAGCAGAAAGCAACCGTGGTTCGACGTTCAATGCGAAAGGGCTAGGAGACGCTCTTTTGATTGCCTTAAACAGCAAAGGCGAAACGAAATAATGGGCCACATCTACAAAACGGCAATAACACAGTTCTGGATAAATATGGAACGGCAACTACATGAAGTTCGCGACAGCAAACAGTTCTGGGAAATCGTTAATAAATTAAACGGGAACAAACAAAAAAAAACCCATAAAAGTAAGTTCAACAGATTTGGCAAACTATTTTAGTAGCCTACTCTCCCAAATTCAAAATGAAACTGAAATCAGCTATGCTAAGCCTCTGCTTTCCTCAGATCATATGGACTCCCCTTTCAGCCTTGCAGAAATAGAAAGCGCTGTCCTAACACTAAAACTATAACTATTTGGTCACATCTGGTTTTTTGCCTACGTCCTTCTTGAAGAACCTTGAATTACCCGCACGATGCGCACCTTGCTACACCTCTCAGGTGTACACAATCTGCCAGTTAACTGCTCCGCGTAAATCGCCTCATCGATAAACAATGCTGCTGCGCAATTACCCACAATTGGATTTTAGTGAATCGTTGTGCCACGTTCGCTTCTGTGTTGTTTTTCCAAGTAAATACCACTTCTGATACCAAATTTGTAGGATCGCCAGTGATTGGTTCATTTACAACTAAAAATTTAGTTTTATGACTTTTATTTGGAACGGAAAAACAAGGATTTTGTGGTTTTACATCTTCTCTCCGGAAACACAGAAAGCAAAAACGAATACTTCGTGCCACGATTCTTTTCGTGCAGTATCGATATTCTAATATCGACAAAGTTGCAAATGATAAGTTTACGTTAACAGATTTAAAATAATGTAAAAATAATGTTAACGTAAATAAACAAAAATAAATCTAACATGTTTAATATGAATTGAGTACTCCTTGTTTTCCTTTCTTTTCCCACATACATTAAAAAAGCGGATTGCATATTCCTTCCCTCTCATTCTCACCCTCTTGCGGAAAAACACGTAAAATAATGTAGGACGCGGGTGCGTTTAAATAGCCTTTCTGAACCGCAAGTGCGCGCGAACAGTTTTAAACACATTCAAATAACAGCCCATAATTTTTGTATAACATTTGGATAATTTAACTTTAGAAATTAAGAGTGGTTCTTAAATAATTGTTATATTGCTTTTAAATAAAATATTATTTTATAACCTTTTACTTAAAGTGTAGAGGCCGCAAATTATTAACATATATTTTTTATTATTCAATACGACACCTGCTAGCGTCTCAAAACGGAGTCGATCAGACACTCCCCCGCAAAATAATCACACACCAACAAACACAGGCAACCTGGTAGATCTTAAAGATCTGAAATCCATGCTGGAGGGTATGTTCGACTCAAAGCTCAAAGAACTAGCTACAAAATCGGACGTTAATTCGATTGCCAAAAAAATGGATACCATTCAGCAAAATGTAGAATGTCTCTCAACAAAGGTCGACTCGCTAACAGAGGAAAACAAAATACTGCAGGCAGAGATTAACAAAATCAAAAGCGACAACGAAAACAAACAAGCAAGACTTTAACAACTAGAATACGGAAATAAACGAAAAAACATAATCATCCGAGGTCTAAAATCCGAAATAAATCCATTTACTGCTGTATCTGACCTAATAAAGAGGAAATTGTTGATAAAGGAGCGTATGGAGATAGAAAGAAGCATAGAAAGAATAGTAAAGAAGCTGCACGACGCCGACGCCCTTAATGTTAAAATTGTATCGTACAATATAGCTGTCTTAGCAAATAAGACATTATTTAAACAATTCTTTAATTTTGTTACACAATTCGACATTTTTCTACTATTTGAAACTTTTCTGACCAACGACGAAACGAGTTTTGCAAATTACTTTCCTGATCACTTGGTGCATTGTATACCAGCAGTGAGAGTAGCAGCCCGTGGACGGGCCAGCGGAGGAAGTGTTTACGGAATCCGAAAGCAGCTGGTGAACGAAGGACACATTACCTTTACGAGCAAGGAAAACGCAGAAGTCATCGAAATAAATACGAAAGACGAAAAACTACATATACTCCCAGTATACATTAACTGCAATAACTGGCAAGCTGATTTTAAAAAAGGTGCACGATTTCGGACTGACAGCAGGTTGCAATAACCTAATGATTATTGGGGATATAAATTCTCGCATCCACAACAGAACCCACAAATATAGACCTCAGGACCAGAAGCACGATTCGTAAATCTAATTGCAAAACCACTGGGTCGACGGCGTCTCCGCAGACGACACCCGGCAGACTTATGTATTCTCGGCCGTGACAGACACGGTCGTCTTCTGTAATAACACATCTTGATTAACTTTTGACCGGCTATGACCACACCTGATTTGCTCAAGAATGAAGCACCCGTTCCCCGCTTATTTTGGGATCTTTAGAAATAATTCGTCAATACACGAAAACAAGGTCCATCCTTGTGTGGCGTGTTCAATAAACTATAAAAAAAAAAAAAATCGTAAATCTAAGGACGAAATCTCAGACAACAAAGGCGCAAAAATTGTTGAGATGTGCTAATCACTAGGACTGACGGTAATGAACGGCAGGACAATCGGTGACCAAGAAGGAGAATATACCTTTATAAGGGGCGGAGCAAGGTCGACTATTGACTACTGTCTCATACAAGGAAAGTGGCACGATGTGGTGAAAGATTTGGTGGTTCGTGCTCATCCCCTTTCTGATCATATGCCCATTGAAGTCATTTTAAAAGTCACCGCCTAAGTTACACAGATGCATTAGTATCAGGAGTTCAACAAATAGAAGATCTGAGTGGGTCTACACTGCTAGCCAAACTGCTCAACTTAATCGTATATGCCTCCAAACCCATGCAGCAGTCACTAAACTTTAGCAGAAAGCAACCGTGGTTCGACGTTCAATGCGAAAGGGCTAGGAGACGCTCTTTTGATTGCCTTAAACAGCAAAGGCGAAACGAAATAATGGGCCACATCTACAAAACGGCAATAACACAGTTCTGGATAAATATGGAACGGCAACTACATGAAGTTCGCGACAGCAAACAGTTCTGGGAAATCGTTAATAAATTAAACGGGAACAAACAAAAAAAAACCCATAAAAGTAAGTTCAACAGATTTGGCAAACTATTTTAGTAGCCTACTCTCCCAAATTCAAAATGAAACTGAAATCAGCTATGCTAAGCCTCTGCTTTCCTCAGATCATATGGACTCCCCTTTCAGCCTTGCAGAAATAGAAAGCGCTGTCCTAACACTAAAACTAAACAAAGCTCCTGGTGAAGACAGAATAACTGCAGAATTTTTCAAAAAAGCGCAGCTTTGTTTTATACAGCGACTTACCGATGTCTACAATGAATTTTACAGCCATTTACAGCCCAATTTTTAAAAAAGGTGTGGAGACCAGCAACTACCGAGGCATATCTGCTCAAAACACAGTCGCTATGATTTTTGCAGGTTCACTGTTAAAACGTATGAGGACATGGGTAAACCGAGAAAACATTCTTAGTGAATTTCAGACAGGCTTTCGAAAGGGTTTCTCTACAGTTGACAGTGTTTTCGTGCTGACAACAATCGCCCAAGCCTTTCTGCAACAAAAAAAGAAGCTGTACATTTTCTTTGTAGATTTTAAAGCCGCCTTTGATACAGTGAACCGAAATAGCCTAATGTATAAACTTAGCCAACTCAGACTCTCAACAGAAGCCATACTAGCACTGTCCAGTATCTATGAGGATAACAAAGCAAGTGTGTAGGACGGATCAGAGCTTTCGAAATGGTTCGATACCAACAGTGGAGTTAAACAAGGCTGCATTTTCAGCCCTCTCCTCTTCTCTCTCTTCGTGGACGATGTTGTTGATTTTTTACCAGGTGGAGTGACCGTGAATGAAACCCATGTTAAGACCCTTATGTATGCCGATGACATGTGCTTACTGGCTGACAGCCCTGAAACGTTAAGGGACATGATTGCTAGCATATCCGAGTACTGTAAAGTAAATCAAAGATTATGGTAGTTAAGGGTACAGGTGGCCGTAACGCTAGGAACGAAGAATGGAAACTGAACGGAATCCAGCTTGAACGTGTAAAATCATTCAAATACCTCGGTGTAACGCTTACCACAAATATGACTTTTTATACCCACATAAAAAATAAGCTCAAAGATGCAAAAATAGCTATGAACGCCACCTGGAAAAACTTTTTAGGCAGAAAAAACGTTAAAATGAGTGCCAACTACATCCTTTTCCAGGCGACAGTGAAAACAATTATGTGCTACTCGGCAGAGGTGTGGGGAAATCAAAGAAGATGCGGAACGAGTACTAACTTTTTTTGTAAAAAAGATATTTCGACTGCCACAAAATACTCCCGACTATGTAATTTTTATTGAAACAGGACTGCCTAGTATATTCTCCTACACACTTCAGCAGCACTTTAATTACATCGATAAGGCTAAGCATATGCCAAATAGTAGACTACCGAAAATAATTGCAAAATCTCTCTGTGAAAGAATCGAACTTCCATTCTCTAGATGGACGGATATTGCAACCGAATGCAGTTGCGCCCTTAATCTCGAGGATGCAAGTTCGTGGAGCAGGACTCATGCCGAAATCATAACCAGATACAACAACATAGAAAGAGAAAAGTTTATAACTAAGGCCAAAAACAGCGCGTCGAGGAGTGTGTATAAAAATCTTGAGCATAATTTATCTGAAAAAAACTACTTCCACGATCAACATAAAGTAGAACTCATAAAACATATCTTCCAAGCTAGAACCGAGACTTTACCTCTAAATGGCAGGCCATACAGCAGCAACCCATAACTGGAATGCAGCCTATGCAACATGCGAGAAATCGAGGATGTTCAACACTTCATTGCAGTCTGCCCTATTCTGAGAGAGATTCGTTTTACATGTTTTACGAAAACCACCCTTTGCGAATCGGATCTCCACAGTCTTCTAAACTGGGAGAATCTGGCATTCTGCATTACAAAAGCTAGTTATTACAGAAAAAAAAATTATTTTAGAACAATTTTAGAATCTAACTGAATCTAACTGTCGTTGTAACCAACAAAGAAAAGCAAAACACAAACAATAAACAACCTACTACTACTACTACTACTACTATTTTTTATTATTAAAATTATTTAACATTTATCAAATTAAAATTGAAATATTCAATTTATTAAGTTAAACTCTTCAAATATAGAATTTTATATTCTGCCAATCTAAAGTGTGCAAGCCAGACATTAATAATATACATTTTTATATTCTAATTTGATTTTCTTCAAATCAACGAAATTTCATATGTAGTTGAAATACTCAAATATTTCTTAGAGACTTTCTCTTCCTCTCTCCCATCAAGACAGTTTATATTTTTAAATCACTGAGGAGACCGAAATGTGGATTACAGAACAAATAAACTGTACACCTTGGCGAAAGTTATTGTTTGCGCAAATCCCTTTTTAAAATAGGTCGAATGCTGCTTTAAGCTACAGTTGTATTCATACCCGAGACTTCAGGTTGTAAAGTCATTTAATAGATGACAGCAGTTACCCAATCGCAATTGGTTGCATGTGTTTGATCCCAAGTCAGTTTTAAATTTTTGGTTATAAGAAGTGGGTCACCCAAAGAGTGTATATTCAGTAATCATTTTTAAACCACTATGTCAATATCGAGCGACTCGGTAATTTTCGTTAATACGGACAATGAGATTATACAGTACGTCTAGGTTGCTAACGAGATTGATAACTTTTTTCTGGCCTTACTCGAGGTCAACAATTGAAAAATTTTTTAAATAAAAGTTTTTAATTTTTATTTTTTATTATTTCCAATATATTTCGGGTGCACTTCGGCAACCGTCTTCAGGGCAACTATAATCAACATAAAATAACATAAATTTAGACAATAAAAAACAAAGCTTTAAAAATTATTACACCTACATAATTTTACACGTCTGCACCGTCGGACGTGGAGATTAATACTAGTTGTTATTAAGTAAGTGTCTGTAAATGTGAGCGCAATTTTCAACGTCTGTTGTATTTTGGACTTGGTCTTGTTGAATATTGGTCGTAGGGTATTGTTGGGCTTGTGTGCTATTGTTATTTTTTGTTTATTGTAAAATTCTGACTTTTTAAGGTGTTCTGATAGTCTTGGTATGTATGTTACGGACATGTATTGTGTAGGTTCTCTACATTTGAGTCCATTGAGTCCAAATAAGCTAGTCCTCCATCTTCTTCTTGTTCCAGTGTGAATTTTATATTTTTATTGAAAGAGTTTAAAGCTCCAAGTGTGTTTTGTATTTCGTCTTCATTTACTATGGCGAATATATCATCCACATACTTCGTCAAAAGTCTTGGTTTGTGTCCTAGTTTTTTCAAAGTGTTGTCTAATAGCTCTTCCATTACTATGTCTGCAATTATTGGTGAGGCAGGGGAACCCATCGGCATTCCTTTTAGTTGTGTGTATATATCGTCATTAAATTTAAAATATCTGTTGTCTTGTATGCAAAATTGTACTATGTCCATAAACATTTTTTTTGGCATATTTGTATGTTCTTTTATTTTTGTCCATTTTTCTCTAATTGTATCTAGTACAATGTCTATAGGTATGCTGGGAAATAGTGAGAGTACATCAAATGATATTAATTTTTAATCATCACAGATGTACGTGTTGTTGATTCTTTCTTTAAATTCTACTGAGTTTTTGATGTTGTAGCTGGAGTCTATGGTGATGTTCTTTAATATGTTTGGCATATATTTGCAAAGTCCGTGTGATGGTGTCCTATAGATGAGCATATGGGTCTTAATGGCGTCCCTTCCTTGTGGATTTTTGGTAGTCCATATATGCGTGGTGGTAATGCCGTTGTCGTGACTAACTTATTCCTTTCGCTCCGTGAAATAAGTCCTTTTGTGAGTAGATTTTCCGCTAATTCATTGTTTCTTGTTTGAAGTTTCGATGTTATATCCTTTCGTAAAATCCGATATGTGTTCCTTTCCTCCAAAATGTTATTCATTTTTTGATTGTAAGTATCTTTGTCCATAGCAACTGTCTTGTTTCCTTTGTCAGAAGTTAAAATAAGTATTTCGTCATTTTCCTTTAAAAATTTTCGAGTCTGCCCCACTGTGTCTAGTATTGCGCGATATATTGCACTTTCCCGAACCGACGTCATATAATCTTTAATAAGTAAAGAGAATTTAGTGCGTGACTCTTCTTGTTGGTCTTTACATGTAAGAGTTTGCACCAATTCCTCTCCGTCCGCTATGTACTTGAAGAGAGGGAAATTCTTCTTCTCTATTGGTATCGCGAACTTTGGACCCTTTGCAAGAAGTGCTTTCACGTCTGGCGGGAACTCCACATTCGTTTTGTTGACAAACCAATTGTTCGTTTTGTTGTTGTTCGTGAATATATTATTCCGTTCCTTTTGTAGTTTTCTATACTTCCTCTCATGTCTCTCTTTCAATGTTATTGTTAGTTTATTCGCGACATTTCTCTCGCTCTTCATGAACGTTTGTAAGTCAGCTGAGTTTAACTGCCTCTCCAGAATTTCTTTGGTTTCCTTTACCCTTTTGTTTAGTTCATTAAGTCATGTTTGTGTTTTATTATAATGTTTAGTACTTTCTTGTGGAATATATGTGAATGTCTAGCTAAGGCTCTTCTAATGTCTGGATGTGCGTCATTGTCAAATATAAATAGCTTATTACATTTAGTTGTATTCTTTAAAAAATTTTGAATTAACTGGCACTTTCTACATTTTATCAAAAAGATAATACCAGCTTTTAATTTTACTTGTTTTTTATATGTTGTCTGGAATTTGTTTATTATGTCTTTGTAGTTGTTATAGTGGTTTTTAATATATATACATTTCATTTCAACAACTTATATAAGAATATATATATATACTTTTTCCCCTTTACATTATTACAATGGGCTTTAGTTAGGTAAGAAAGGTGAAAAAGTTTAAGTTTTCTAATGCTAGAGAAATTTCATCTTTCAAGATAACTGTCCCTAACGAGCTCTTTGTAGCCATTTGCTCGGGCGACTTTTGGCCGGATAATATGGTTGTAAAAGAGTTCAAGGCTAAGATAAAGAAGAAGAGGTCCGTGGGAGTCAATCTTCCTAGTCGAGGCCAAACCAGTGTACCAATTTCAAAAAACTAACTTCTAACCTCCTTCTTTCCTATCAGAATGCAAGAGGCTTGCGTAGCAAGCTCACTAAATTGTATTCTGATAGCCTTTCCTTTGCATCTCATATTATTGTGTTTACAGAAACCTGGTTAAAGCCCGAAATCTTTAGCTCCGAAAATGTTCCAGGTAAGTACACAATATATAGGAATGACCGTCCCTCTAGACGAGGAGGTGGAGTCTTAACTGGAGTTGATTTAAACCTCTCGTCAGAGGAGTTACCTATAGCACAGCATAATTTTCTTGACCTGCTTGACATATACTTATTTCAAATAAGACAAAATCGAAATTCACTAGGTCGCCTACTTGATTTGTGTTTTGTATCAAATCCTGAAGGTGTGTTTCCGTCCAGAGTAGCACTTCTGACGCAACCTGAAGATCCATATCACCCTACAATTGAACCTACATGTGACACGGTAAGTTAAAGAAAATCAGAAAAATCAACCAAACGAATAAATTATAAATAATAAATAATTTTATTTCTGTCTTTAATTGGTCTGATCTTTACTTATGCAATTATATGTCCGTGGTCCGTACAAATTCAATTTCTAAAATTCTCCGTGCTACCTCCGGAGTCCCACAAGGGAGCCATTTGGGTCCGTTACTTTTTACAGTATTTATTAACGATCTTCCATCAATTATAAGTCATTCTCGCGTACTTATGTACGCAGATGATGTTAAGTTATGCCTGCAGTATAAGGATAGTTCCTGCCTTTTAGACTTACAATCCGATCTAGATAATTTTCAAAACTGGTGCCGAGATAATTTACTAAATTTAAACGGTTCCAAGTGAAAGCTGATGACTTTTTATCGGGTCAATCCGATATACGCGACGTACACGTTAAGTGGCATCTCTTTGGATAGAATAGCTCTTGTAGGCGATATTGGCGTGCTCTTGAACCCTAGACTTGAATTTTCTAATCAGATTTTGTCCATGGTTAATAAAGCCAGATAAGTGCTTGGATTTATTAAAAGGTTGTCAAAAGAATTCGATGATCCTTATTTAACTAATACTTTATTTATTTCCCTAGTCCGTCCGATTCTGGAGTATGGGTCTCCCGTCCGGAGTCCATAATAGGAATACATATTGGTCGTATTGAATCAGTACAAAAAAACTTTCTTCGTTTTTCTTACGGCGCCTAAACTGGGATGCAATTCTTAACTTACCTTCTTATTCTAGTAGACTTCTGTTTATTAATTTACCCTCCCTAGCCAAACGTAGAACGATTATTGGTACTGTCTTCATTTATAGCCTTATACATGGTGATATTGACTGCCCCGACTTGGTAAGTCGGCTAAACTTTTCTGTGTCAAGTAGATTAACTAGAAATTATATTCCCCTAATATTAAATCATTGTAGATCTAACTATGCCTGGCATGAGCCTTTCAGAGTATTATGTTCTGACTATAAAAGACTCTTTTCTATAATTTCAAATCTTGGCTCTCTGCCGCTCCTAAAACGATTAATACTAGCTTCATTGGCACAAAATTGATCTTACTTGTTCCTTTTTTCCCCGGACTTTTACCAATATTTTCTTATCTCGCGTCTATCTTCTCGCGAATCGTGCCGTACTATTCACGGCTGCACCCCTTGGTCGGTTGGGCGGGTAAGTGGGCCGTGGGACTCCGCGCAAAAAAAATAATGGAAAAAAATATATGTATATATATAATATACATTATTCATATATATATATATAAGTTGACACCAGCCAAGCGCCCCCTTGCCTTCAAACCCTCTTGATCACTGCGATACCGGACACCGCACCATTCTTACTCCTCTCGGCCACTCACATACTGGGGCCCATTCCCTTCACAACGACAACAAATATTCAAGTGACTATAATTTCAAGTGGCTGCAATAACGCAGCTGCTAAGTTATGAGACCAGCGACAGCGATGCAATACACTGACATCGCGGGGCTGTCCAAGTCAACCGGCCACCAAAAGAACATTTTAAAATTAATTCAAATTGTACCCCTGACTGGAACATACTATATTTTGTATTCAATAAAACCATTGTAACGGTTGAAATCGATTACTGTATTATTCTACAGTAAAATCGTAACATAAAACCTAAGTCTCAGAAGGACGAAGTAGCCGGCGTTGGGCGCTGTTGGCACGTCTCGCACTCCAACGGTAATATATCTATCTACCTCTCTATGTATATATTTGAGGAGTTAAGCATTGTTGCGGAGTTTGACATTTAAAAATTTGTTATTGTTCTATTTATACCTATGTGATTTGTCTTTAGAAATTAAGAGTGGTACTTAAATAGTTTTTATATTGTATCTCCACTACCGGTATCGGCCGGTAATCCGGATGAGGTGTTGGGGACACTGGCGAGAATAGCCAAGACACTTTGTGTAATAAATTTTATCAGACGTATGGCAGGGAATACTCTGCTGTCCAGCCGAGATAACTTTCTTTCAATTTTTCAATGAACAGAAAGCCATTATCACTCTGACCACTGTGCAACTATAGTGGACGAAAGGGTTCAAAAACTTTTTGATGGGAGAGAAAGGAGAGCGAAAGAGCCGGAACAGTGTTTCGATTAACTTTGATGTTAAGCACCTCGAAACGAGATGGAACGAAAAGATAAATTAACTCCGATATTAGACATCTCTGATCGGGACAGACAGAGAAAATTATAGGTCAGGAGCGTAACAACGTTAAGTTTTGGCGTTTCAACAACTCCGCAGCAATGTTTAACTCCTCACAAATGTTACGATCAGAGAAGCTTTTTGGCATTTGTGAGTTGCCAAAGTTCATTGATTTTAACATAGGTTTTAACCAATAAACTTTTGGCAACTCACAATTGCCAAAAAGCTTCTCTGATCGTAACATTGGGGAGTTTCTGATGCTCTGCTTCCATCCCCGTAGATAGCTGATAAGTCTGAGGTGACGTACAGACGAAACTAGCTAGCCCTATCATAGTCGGGTTCACTCCCCAGGGAGTGTAAGTGTGATGAAAGTTAAGTGGAATAAATCGTTGTGTTATAGAAGAAATTAAAATATAACCAACGTATGACCTCGAGCAATTCAATAACACTACAATTATTGTTGAACAAGGTCGATACCAAACCAACATCCTCAAAAATATGTTTAGAGAGGTAGATAGAGATATTACCGTTGGAGTGCGAGACGTTCCAACAGCGCCCAACGACGAAGAGAAAAACTTAAAAGGGAGACAATAGAAAAACAATTACAACAAACCAGCACCGAAATAATGTTTAAAACGTTTACTTTCTAAACACAAGTTAAGTAAAGACACTTAAAGGTGTAGAAACGTTAAACAAGATTTAAGTTAACCCCGGACTGGATAGATCTGTGTATATGGTGTGGAGAGCCGGTGCACAAGATGAGAAATTGCACGAAGACACCGAAATGTTGACTGTGTGCATATGAAAGCCGTACGGATGTTAATTATTTCCATGGGGCAAGTAATTGCTCAACCAGTACCCGCAAAGCCCAAATATGAAAGTCCTACAAGCAAGCCTTCACAGAAGCCGGATAGCAGATGACCTCTTGTCCAAATAGTACTAGAACATTGAGTGGATTTGCGAACAATATGAAGAGAAACCACCCGGTATCTGGCTGGAGAACGAAGATAAGACTGCAGCTATATGGATCTCAGCTGCGGGTGACATATAATGTCTCGGTGACGGTAGAGGTAGCTGCTACGTATATGTACAACTTAAGGAATTCACCATCTTGAGTTGGCATCTTACCCCTAACGATACAATGAAGCTTTTCAACATAAAATCAATGACATTGAAGGCATAGCTCGGCAAATCCATGGAAGCCTTATAGTACATGGTGACTTCAACTCTCGAGCAGAAGAATAGGGCACGCCAACGACCAACACCAGAAGCCGAAAAATTCTTAATATGCCAGCAAGAGTTGGACTGGTAGTCGCTAACGTGGGCAGAGCTCCGACGTTTCAGCAAACGGGTAAAATAGGCATAATACCGGATATAACGCAAGTATCAGAGAACTCTGCGCACAGAATATTAGACTGGAAAGATATAGACATCTACAATGAAAGCGACCACGAGTACATATCTTTCAGTACTGATGGAAGTAGTGCTCAGCATGTAGGAAATCAAATACGAACTAGTCACCGATGGAACGTTAACAAACTTAACAAGAAGATCTTAATACGAGAAATAGACAGGAGCCAAACCGAAACCAATGAGAGAGCTAGCGTGGAGCACTATGTCCTTCATAAAAAGAGCTTGTGATGCTACTATGCCAAAGTCTGGCACAGACTCTCCCACAGGCGAGGACAAAAAAGCTTCTTAATATTGTCATTCGCATAACTAAACGAAAATGACGTTTGACTCGTTATGAAGAAGCTTAGGTCAATAAGTACTCTGCCAGATACAGACGAAGGACACAGGGTAGCATTGTCAAAACTCTGTTTCCGCCCCATCCGATGAGACCAGCTTTTACAGCACTGCAGCCGCCGGTGGAGGTGAGGATGAAATAATCAAGGCAATAGGCAGCAGGAAGAATATGAAACCACCAGGACCTGACAATATACCGACCGAAGCTCTTAAAGTCATCGCAGAGAGCAGACGATGTACTATTAAATATGTACAACAAGTGCCTGTAGTATGGAACATTCCCCGATCCGTGGAAGATGCAAAGGTTGGTCTTGATAAGCAAAATGAAGGGAAACCCTGCAACCCCATCAGCTCAAGGGAAAGGGACCTTGAATAAAATAAAATAATTGAATAAAAAGGGCAGGCTGGACGCAGACCATCAGACGGGCTCTGGGGATCGCCTCTCCTTGGGTGCCAATTGATATCTATTGTGGGATATATTGGCATTTAAGTAGCGGCTTATTATTGTTCTTCGGCTGCGTGCAGACGTGTTTTATTAACGCTCCGGAAAAACGATGCAAATCGCAAATCGTAAACTAAAGTTTTAATTAATTAAATAATTAATCTTTACGCACTAACGATAAACAAATGAGTACGAACGTGAATGAGCGCACTCAACGACAAAAACAACAAGACGAAACCCGTGAAAAATTCAGAGAGAGCAAGACAAACGTCGTCTCTCTTTGGCCCGTAACAATGCTAACTCTAGAACCGAAAGTGCTTGAAGGTGCCAGTTTACTGACCGAAAACCAGAGAGCTAGCTCTTGCTCTCCCGCCCTGCTCTTTACCGCTCAAACGCCATGGAGTAAGCAATGCAAGACTCCAACAGAGCTTCTGCCGCCTAGCGCTACAACAACAGCAACTACTACGACTACTACAACAGTCTCTATCGCCAACAATGCAATAACGGCTCCACTCTCTTCTTGTGCTGCGGGTAAAGCAACATCACATCAAAGTGCAAAAATCGGTGCAAACGGCAAAAACAAAGCTACGGTAGAAGAAATGATAATACTGCAAGCGGGTTCGGCCATGCAGACAGGCATGGATCGCTACAATAAAATCTCCAAGCGCAAGCTAACACCCCCAAAAAACTCGGACGGCAATAAGACTAAAATAAATCGTTCCAACAAAGGCCCTGAAAATCCCGGGCCATTAGATGAAAATAGATTTTCCATTCTGGCGGAGCCTGAAACAGAGTCTGAACAATTAGCCCCAAGGAAACTAAAGCCCCCATCTATTTTTATTCGGGAGAAGATCTCGAATGCCCTAGTCAACAAAATAGTTGAGCTTGTCGGAAAGGATAACTTTCATGTTATTCCGCTTATGAAAGGAAATATAAGCGAAACTTAGCTCCAAACCAAAACCGAATACGATTTCCGAGCAGTGTCGAAGTACTTAAACGATGCCAAAAAGAATTACTACACGTACCAGCTGAAAAGTTGCTAAGGTTTGCAAGTTGTGCTCAAGGGAATAGAACCCGATGTGACCCCCTCCGAAATTACAGAGGCCTTAAAAGAAAACGGTTTTTGCGCAAAAAATGTTATAAACTTTATGAACAAAAATAAGAAGCCGCTACCACTCTTCAAGGTCGAGCTGGAGCCAGACAGCAGAACTTTGAAAAAAACGCAGTTCACCCGATCTAAAAGTTGCAGTACCTTCTGCACCGTAGGATCACAGTGGAAGAGCCGCACAAACGGAGACTCCGATGAACTGGAGTCTGTACTCGTCGCTGCAGCCAAAGTCTCAACACCGCAAGGGAGGTATGGGCACACACACCAACACAAAACTAACCTTGAAATCGAACAGCTTGTTAAGGAGAGAAGACGTTTGAGACGTGCTTGGCAACCAGCAGATCGCCATCCTCAAAACAAAGTCTTAAGGAAGCTGGTCGCAGATTTACCAGGCAAGAAAGAAGTAAAAGCACAACGCCAGTACATTGTGAAACTTTCACCCACCAGCACTAAGCATCCCTTGTGGAGGGCCCACCTAAATCTAAGTGCGCCGGCCGAAACAGTAATTCCCATAAGAGACTCTTCAGGCAGTTGGGCCAGAAGCGACACCTTCGAAATGTTTTTCAGCCAAACCTTGCAACTAATTCATTCGCAATACCGTCGCCGTCAATTCGAATCGAATCTGAGACGAAGCCAATTCTGTTTCAAACAAATGAAGTTGCAAAAGTAATCAGCGAGCATTTGAAACCAAACAAGAGAGAACGCTATAGTCGGGTGCCCCGACGATCAGATACCCGTTACTCAGGTAAAGGGAGTGCGAGGGAGATGGAGATAGAAACTTTGATCACGCATAACTTTTTAACGAATGGTCCGATTTGAAAAATTTCTTGTACATTTCGATAGGTATTGATAAACACAATAAAACTGCATTTTTAGTATTCCGAAATATTAAAATTTTTAAAAACGTATATATGCGATTGTGGGCGTTAAAGGGGGCGTTGCACCTTTTTGAAACAAACCTGCGCTGCGTAGGAACTCCTAGAATCTGCATGCAAAATGCCAATCTTCTAGCTTTTATAGTTTCCGAGATCTTAGCGTTCATACGGACAGACAGACGGACAGACAGACGGACAGACGGACATGGCTATATCGACTCGGCTAGTGACCCTGATCAAGAATATATGTACTTTATAGGGTCGGAAACGCTTCCTTCTAGCTGTTACATACTTTTGAACGAATACAATATACCCTTTTACTCTACGAGTAACGGGTATAAAAAGGCCCCAGGCGGTGATCAAATAACTCCCAAAATGTTAATCGAACTTCCAAACTGTGCAGTTGAAGTTATTTGTAAACTCTTTAACGGGATTACATGACTTGGCTATTTTTCAAAAAAATGGTAAAAATCGGTAATCATAATGATCCCGATGCCAGGAAAAGGTCACACAATACCAGCTTCGTACAGACCGTTAACTGTACTCTCGTGTCTGTCAAAAATGCTCGAAAAATGCCTTTTGACGCGCATAATCCCATATCTGAAAGGTCACAACGATATTCCAGCACACCAATTTGGCTTTCGAGAAAGCCATGGAACAATAGAGTAAGTCAACAGACTAACAACAGAAATACGGGCTGCATTTTAGCTTCGGGAATACTGCAGTGCGGAATTCCTTGACGTTACACATGCTTTCGACCGAGTCTGGCTTATGCCTAAAATCAGAACGATCCTACCGGAAACACTCACAGGATACTTGAATCGTACCTTTACAACAGAGCCTTCGCCGTGAGAAGCAACACTACAACATCCGAAGACTACGCTATAGAGGCTGGAGTTCCCCAAGGTAGCGCCCATGGTCCAACTCTATTTCTCCTCTAAACCGCAGATATCCCCACGAACGAGCGGCTAACTACTTCTACATTCGCAGACGATACCGCGATCTTAATTCGGTCCAAATGCCCAATTCAGGCAACAGCACTACTAGCTAATCATCTCGTGGTAGTGAAGAGGTAGTTATCAGAGTGGCGGTTAAAAATAAATGCGCAAAAGTGCAAACACATAACGTTTACTCTTAACCGACAAACGTGTCCCCCGCTAACCCTGAATAACATGCCACTTCCACAAGCTGACGATGTAACGTGCCTTGGCATCCACCTAGACAGGAGACTTACATGGCAGAGACATATCGAAGCTAAGAAAATTCACCTAAAACTAAAATCAAACAGTCTCTATTGGCTTATAAACGCGCACCAGGGGCCTAGCCCTCTGCCTGGACTTCAAGGTCCTGCTCTACAATTCAACGCTTAAGCCAGTCTGGACCTACGGCTCCCAATTGTGGGGAAACGCGAGCAGCAGCAACATCGACATTATTCTGCAAGCACAATCAAAAATCCTGAGAACTATCACTGGGGCACCTTGGTATGTTCGGAACCACAACATCCACAGAGATCTTGGCATTCTACCCGTAAAAGATGAAACATCAAAACAAAAAGCGTCCTACCACACCAACCTAACTTCTCGCCAAGGGCCTAGCCCTTAATATATATAAATATATATATATTAATATAAATATTACTTGTGTTCTAATTTACTTAACCCTTTTATCCGAAAACTTGAAATCAGAATTCGATGCTTTGTATCCTGGGTAATGGTGATAGGTAAATTCTACTATTTGTTGTGACATGACCGTTTTATTCATAAACTGCTTGTAAAACTGTTTTCAGATCTATTTCACTTAGTAAGCTACATTCGCCCGCAACTTGTGTGGAAAGTAAAACATTCCGTTGTCGTAATATAACCTGTGGTTTCAATTATACAATTGCAGAATAATGAACTCGGTTGATTTGTATATGACTTAAGTCCAATTAAAGAAAAGTGATTGAACCGATACTTAGTGGGAAACTAAGAAGCTTGGAGCCACCTGCTGGCGAGTCATTGGTGCTGCTGTTATCGTATGAACTTTATGGTGGACATAAGCTCAAACAGCAGTAAAACAGTACCCGTTACCAATATTGCAGAACAACAATAAATTTAGCATCTCCTTCCGCCTATTTGGTAAACTTTTGTACCTATATTTACTGTCAAGATTGTTAACATAAATCAGTATCATTCTCATCTATTATTTCAATCATCAGAGGCTGTCGCCGTGTCTTTAGACTTTTATTTGCGACACATAAAAGTGATAGTTTCAACGACCAATATGCAGACAGTTTATGTACTGAATGCACGTAACACAAAAACAATATCCCGTGATCCGACGCGTATCTTCGACCACTATAGGATCAAACATTTGAAGTCGAACGCGAACCATCAGCCATTCGCGATCTGATATTAACAAGAGATTACCATTGAATTCGCCTCCCGCAAACGGAAAAAGTCATTCTATATAACTTCTAACTTATAAGTTGAACTCAATTGAACTTAAGTTGAAAGACTGGTTAACAAGGAACTGAGAACTGACGCATGATCGCCGGGCGACAGGAAAAGGGCAAGAATAAATTTAAAAATCATTGTAGACACAAGTACAAGAATTAAGAGTTTAAGAATTTTAAAGAGTTCAACAACCCTATTGAAAAGGCTACGATAAGAAAACCTAGACGAAATTTAAAAAAGAGGTGCAGAAGACAATAATGCTACACGGTCCCGCCAAGGCAACGTCCACAAGCAGCACTGATGTGAGCTTCCATGAATCAAAGAGGTATTACGCTGATATATAATAGCAGAATAGAATCCTCGCTTCATTAATAGGTCGTGGAGGCACCACAGAAATACAATCTAAGAAATCCACATGTCCCATCATGCGTATAATGCTAAAAAGACAAACACGGCGTATTAAAGGTTGAATGGGGTACCGAAATAAAAAATGAGAGACAATAGCTAAGTCTATATCTACACGTCACAAAACTAAGGAGCGCCGTAGAAAAATATGTTCGAAATGCGTCTTGAAAACATATCAGGAGTAATTAAGCATCGAAGTCCAACAGGCACAGCTCATAATAACAATTACAAGGTAATCGCCCCTGTAGTATGCATGTATCATTGTAGCGAGTACCCACTGTACCGACACCAACATTGTATTACAGTGTACTTAAACAAATACAAAAGTGCTGGCCGCAAAAGTTTAGCAGCCGAAATATGAATGCTGTAAGTGCTAGTGTCAGCATATTCCCATGGCCTGAGTGCAGACACATACAAGGCATGTATGTACAACTTCCCTCGCGCTCTCAATGCTACCAGCACAAATACAATTGCGAGCATATACTTCGATATATATGACGGCCGCTGCCAATGTTTGCAGGCAGCGCAGCCGCAAATAGCTAGCTGTAATTCATTATTAATTTGACGATTCCTGGATAAAGATCTGCCCATGGCAATTATAATAAAGTGACTATTCTTCTAATTAAATATAATGGCCTTCCTCTAACATGGCGACCGTGACGGCGATATTGGACCCAAAAAAAAAAGAAAACAAAGTTGGAAGTGAAATAAACGCGAGGAAAGCCAGAAGAGAGCCGACAAAGCAGTTATGAAAGTTTTGAAAATTTGACGCCACATCCATTTGTGTGAAAGAGTACGAGCTAAAATGTTTGCGTGAAACAACATAAAATAAAACCAAATGAAAGCAATCACCGCCTGTGCGAGGACCAGCACCAGCGCCGCCTAAAACCATAGGCCATACAACACAAAATAAAACTAAATGAAAGCAAACACCGCCTGTGCGAGGACCAGCACCGGCGCCGCCTAAAACCATAGACCAAACAACACAAAATAAAACTAAATGAAAGCAAACACCGCCTGTGCGAGGACCAGCACCGGCGCCGCCTTAAACCATAGGCCAAAGACTAGAAAAGGATAAGAAGTGGGGGAGGAATGGCAAATCCTCCTACACCTACGATGGAAAACAAAATTTTTGTACCTAGGTAGGGATACATGCAGTGCTGCCAGAAACTCCCAAGCAGAAATTGCTAGATTTTGAAAAAAAGTTGCCACAAATTGCTAAAAATTCGTCGAAAATAGCCAAAAAATGCTAGACCAGTTACATTTTACTTTTAAACTTATTATGCTTATATTTAAGGAAAAGATAGAAATTTAAAATACAAATAAATAACGAGCTTCCTGTGTTTTAATATGTATGATTTTATTATATATTATTATATTTAAAGAGAACAAAAATTAAAAATAAAAATATGAAACTAAAAATACAAAATAAAATTAAAAGGAACATTTTTTTTTTAACATTTTAACATTTGCATTTTATTTATTGGATCATCTCTGAATTGAGACTAACAATAAGTATATAGAATCTTAAATTAAAAAGCTATCTGACAGTCAAGGTGATTGGCGCGAAAATTTAGGGGCTCTAATAACTATTGCTGAGCTGGAAGGTCATTGCGTTGCAATCGGGTCCGGATGGAAGCCCTGGCTAGGCCCCTGGCGAGCTGGTTTGGATGAGAAGTTAGCTTGGTGTGGTAGGACGCTTTTTGTTTTGATATTTCATCTTTTACGGGTAGAATGCCAAGATCTCTGTGGATGCTGTCGTTCCGAACATACCAAGGTGCCCCAGTGATAGTTCTCAGGATTTTTGATTGTGCTCGCTGAATAATGTCGATGTTGCTGCTGCTCGCGTTTCCCCACAATTGGGAGCCGTAGGTCCAGACTGGCTTAAGCTTTGAATTGTAGAGCAGGACCTTGAAGTCCAGGCAGAGGGGGAGCGCGTTTAAAAGCCAATGGAGACTGTTTGATTTTAGTTTTAGGTGAATTTTCTTAGCTTCGATATGTCTCCGCCATGTAAGTCTCCTGTCTAGGTGGATGCCAAGGTACGTTACATCGTCAGCTTGTGGAAGTGGCGTGTTATTCAGGGTTAGCGGGGGACACGTTTGTCTGTTAAGAGTAAACGTTATGTGTTTACACTTTTGCGCATTTATTTTTATACGCCAGTCTGATAACCACCTCTCCACTACAACGAGATGATCAGCTAGTAGTGCTGTTGCCTGAGTTGGGCATTTGGACCGACTTATGATCGCGGTATCGTCTGCGAATGTAGAAGTAGTTAGCCGCTCGTTCGTGGGAATATCTGCGGTGTAGAGGAGAAATAGAGTTGGACCAAGGGCGCTACCTTGGGGAACTCCAGCCTCTATAGCGTAGTCATCGGATGTTGTGGTGTTGCATCTCACGGCGAAGGCTCTGTTGTAAAGGTACGATTCCAGTATCCTGTGAGTGTTTCCTGGCAGGATCGTTCTGATTTTATGGATAAGGCCATCAAGCCAGACTCGGTCGAAAGCCTGTGCAACGTCAAGGAATACCGCACTGCAGTATTCCCGAAGCTCGAATGCAGTCCTTATTTCTGTTGTTAATCTGTTGACTTGCTCTATTGTTCCATGGCTTTCTCGAAAGCCAAATTGATGTGCTGGAATAACGTTGTGCTCTTTCAGATATGGAATGATGCGCGTCAGAAGGCATTTTTCGAGCAGTTTTGACAGACACGAGAGTAAACTTATCGGTCTATACGAAGCTGGTATTGTGTGATCTTTCCCTGGCTTTGGGATCATTATGATTACCGATTTTTTCCATTTTGGGAAATAGCCAAGTCGTGTAATCCCGTTGAAGAGTTTACAAATAACCTCAACTGCACAGTTTGGAAGCTCGATTAACATTTTGGGAGTTATTTGATCACCGCCTGGGGCCTTTTTTGTTTCAATTGCTCGCTGATTACTTTTGCAATTTCATTTGGTTGAAACAGAATTGGCTCCGTCTCAGATTCAATTCGAACTGACGGCGACGGTAGTGCGAATGAATTAGTTGCAGGGTTTGGCTGAAAAACATTTCGAAGGTGTAAAACAAATGTACAAGCTCTGTCTTTGTCGCTTCTGGCCCAGCTGCCTGAAGAGTCTCTTATGGGGATTACTGTTTCGGCCGGCGCACTTAGTTTTGGGTGGGCCCTCCACAAGGGATGCTTAGTGCTGGTGGGTGAAAGTTTCTCAATGTACTGGCGTTGTGCTTTTTCTTCTTCATGCCTTAGAGCCCTGGTAAGTCTGCGACCAGCTTCTTTAAGACTTTGTTTTGAGGATGGCGATCTGCTGGTTTGCCAAGTACGTCTCAAGCGTCTTTTCTCCAGAACAAGCTGTTCGATTTCATGGTTAGTTTTGTGTTGGTGTGTGTGCCCATCCCTCCCTTGCGGTGTTGAGACTTTGGCTGCTGCGACGAGTACAGACTCCAGGGCATCGGCGTAGCAGTCGTTATCAACTTTCGGCTCTATGTGAGCTGTGCCTGATCTTAGAGCACTGGCGTAAGAAATTCCGTTGGTGGTAATTGAAGGGCCAAATGATGATCTGGCTGCTTTTGCGAAGAAAACTTCCGGTGTCGTTTGTGATCTCATGTAAGTGTTTTGTGTGTTCAGGGAGCGTGCCGTTGTTGCTCGTTGCATCCGACTTTTCATCGCCTTGTAGACTGGACAGCCTCTGTAGTTAGCTGTGTGGTTTCCTTGGCAGTTTACACACTTTTTAGTGAGAGAGTCTTCCTTGTTGGCAGGGCAGGGTTCGGAGCCGTGGCAGTTTCCACAAGCTACACATACTGACCTGAGGGTGCAGTAAGCCCTGGTATGACCGTATTCCTGGCAGTTTGTGCATTGCACTGGTCCGGTCCGTTTGTGAGGCTCTTCCACTGTGATCCTACGGTGCAGAAGGTACTGCAACTTGTAGATCGGGTGCACTGCGTTTTTTTCAAAGTTCTGCTGTCTGGCTCCAGCTCGACCTTGAAGAGTGGTTGCGGCTTCTTGTTTTTGTTCATAATGTTTATAACATTTTTTGCGCAAAAACCGTTTTCTTTTAAGGCCTCTGTAATTTCGCAGGGGGTCACATCGGGTTCTATTCCCTTAAGCACAACTTGCAAACCTGGTACGTGTAGTAATTCTTTTTGGCATCGTTTAAGTACTTCGACACTGCTCGGAAATCGTCTTCGGTTTTGGTTTGGAGTTTAGTTTCGCTTATATTCCCTTTCATAAGCGGAATAACATGAAAGTTATCTTTTCCGACAAGCTCAACTATTTTGTTGACTAGGGCATTCGAGATCTTCTCCCGAATAAAAATAGGTGGGGGCTTTTGTTTCCTTGGGGCTAATTGTTCAGACTCTGTTTCAGGCTCCGCCAGAATGGAAAATCTGTTTTCATCTAATGGCCCGGGATTTACAGGGCCTTTGCTGGAACGATTTATTTTGGGCTTATTGCCGTCCGAGTTTTTTGGGGGTGTTAGCTTGCGCTTGGAAATATTAATGTAGCGATCCATGCCTGTCTGAATGGCCGAACCCGCTTGCAGAATTGTCACTTCTTCTACCGTAGCTTTGTTTTTGCCGTTTGCACCGATTTTTGCACTTGGTTGTGTTGTTGCTTTACCCGCAGCACAAGAAGAGGGTGTAGTCGTTATTGCATTGTTGGCGACAGAGACCGTTGTAGTAGTCGTAGTAGTTTCTGTTGTTGTTGCGCTAGGCGGCAGAAGCTCTGTTGGAGTCTTGCATTGCTCACTCCATGGCGTTCGAGCGGTGAAGAGCAGGGCGGAAGAGCCAGAGTTAGCTCTCTGGTTTTCGGCGGTCAGTAAACTTGCACCTTCAAGCACTTTCGGTTCTAGAGTATTACTCGTCACCGTAAAATAGGCGTTGTTACGGGCCAAAGAGAGACGACGTTTGTCTTGTTCTCTCTGAATTTTTTCACGGGTTTCGTCTTGTTGTTTTTGTCGTTGAGTGCGCTGATCCACGTTCTTACTCATTTGTTTATACTTAGTGCGTAAAGATTAATTGTTTAATTAATTAAAACTTTAGTTTACGATATGCGATTTGCATCGCGAAACGCAAAAACTCGCGCTTATTTTTTTTTTCAAACGTTTTCGACTGATTGGCTAATTGTTTTTCCGGAGCGTTAATAAAACACGTCTGCACGCAGCCGAATTCTTTTGGAAAAAAAGGAACATGATTTCAAAATAGTATCAATTATATATAACTTAATTAAAGAATGCTTATAATGTTATCCAATTCGTCAGCTTCACTTGAATCCAAATACTTTTCACTGCCAGTGATTTGCGCCAGGTATTTGTTCGGAACAACATAATTATGGCAACATTTTTCTTGCCTCTGTAATCCATACCTGTTAAAAAATTGAAGTTTATTATTTTCAATTTTTATTTAAATTATTGGAATGTATAACTAACCTTACATATAATATCGCATTTAATGTTGTTAGGCTCATGGCGTTGCGTAATTTGCTCTTCACTAAATTCATTTGAGAGAATATACGCTCTACTTCTGCATTCGACCATGGCAACGAAAGTATTTTTAGTGCAAATTCCGCTAAATCTTTAAAGGTGTTGTTGTTTGCAGCGTCCTTGTATTTTAGGACTTCCGCCCAAAATTTTCTGGTGTCCTCTATAAATTCCCATTTAATAAATTGAATTTTATTAATTTGGTAATTGATATCATCAATGTTTTTACATTCGAAATATTCCAAAACTTCGACAATGTCCTTTCTCATTGAAGGCCTTAGTATATATTGAACGGAAAACAAATTTACACGTTTCATTATATCAATATTTTCTGGCAATCTAAAAAAAAGGGAGTTATATAGATATGTACATATGTAACATGATAAAAAATAACCATAATACCTTTCGCGAAGTTGGATTATTAACTCTTTTATGAAATTCATGCAAATTTGCCTAACCTCAGTCTCTTGCGATCGGAATTGGGTCTTTTTAAGCTTTGTTTCAAAAGAATAGCCCAAATACAAATTTGGGACTGCTGCATTTTCCAAATCATCTCTTAAAATATTTATTTCACAATCAGGTGGTATTATTTTGGATTTTAGTGTATTAATCGCAACTATTACATCCGACAGTAATTGGGTTGGGTTCCACTTCGGCTTTGAAAGTTTTTGTTAAGGCTTTGCATGTCTTTTAGAATGGGTTTTAAAAACACCAGATACAGATAATTTATTTCATCCTTATATAGACCGTTGAGAATGTGAGCCTTGTGGCATTGTTCCACAGTAGCTGCTAACTCGAAATGGAGCTTTAACTCTGTCCACTGATCTACTATTCGGGAAACTGCACTCTCTATTGACAACCACCTCGTGTCAGATATTCTCGGTATTTTCAAAGGATTCTAACTGAAGAAAAATCGATTAGTATAATCTTCGAAAATTTAAAAAATAAACATAAATAGTAAATACCCACAACAACTTTAAGCTATACCATATCTGTCAACCGTTAATATATTAGTAATGGACAATCACAATATGGATTAATTTTTGTTAATACATATGTTTGTATATATACCTCATCACCATTTATAGATTGGTATAATTTTTTATAATGTATTTGACGACTCGAACTTTTTGAAAACCATGAGTAAGTCTCATGCACAAGAAACTCTAAGCTTTCCGTTAATACTCTTTTGCAAGACTTTGTATCGGCTAGCTGCTCTGAATGGTAAACACATTTTAAGAGTTTCAGGGAAGGAACTGACTTTTTAGCTCTGTGAAGACACTTTTTTTTGAGCCAGTCATAACACTAGCGTTATCGGTACCAATTCCGACCATATTTTCTATTTTGATATTATGTTTTAATAATAACTTTTTAACAGCATCTGCTATAGAAATAGCATCTCCAGCTTCGAGTTCTACTAGGCTTAAAAATGTAGACACCAACTCCCATTTAAAAACATTTAAAAAAACAGTTGTCATATATGTATGTATAATATTATATATGTATATATGTATACTGAGACATAAAGCTTACCAAGAATTTTTGTCACACCAATGTCAGTGGACTCGTCCAGAGCGTAAGTCGTCCATAAAATGCACTGTAAGTACATTTTTAATAATGTAGGTGCACTTGGTTCTTCCAAATTTTATATTTGCAGCAGCTTTGCAAGCAGAAAACTGCTCCACACACAATTTCGACAAATGATCGCTTGTCGCCAGTGCCGTGTGTTTTGCAATGTATAGGCATAGTGCCGCTTCTTGTTCCTCCGTTTTCGTGGACTTTTGAAGGAAGGGCAACTTATTTTTTTGAGTAACAGCGCCCATCGCAGCCACGTGTTTTTTGATGCGGCATAGTGTCGGGTCTCGAAAAGTTTCGCGCCTATTGTGGATTTGCAATACGCACAATAGGCCCTGTTAGTGTCCGTGCAGTTCTTGCCAATCCACTCCTTAAACTCGTCGTCGCGCAGCCAGGCATCCCGAAAATGTTGTTTGTAAATTTTTGGCATCTTTACCGATACAACACAACACAAAAATGATCAAAAATGTTCATATGATTGAACCACTGAGTTAAAAATTAGTTCCGATATCTTTGTGAACCATTTTCGATCGTAATTGGTTCAGTAAATTGGAATAGGTATGAAAAAGTTCAAAATGATTAAGAAAAATAAAAAAAAATTTTAAGTTTTGTAAAAAGTTGCTAAATTTGCTAAAAAAAATGAAAAGTTGCTAGATTTGTTGCTAATAGCAAATCTAAAAAAAGTTGCAAATTTTGTTAAAAGTTGCTAGATCTAGCAACTAAATAGCTAAACTGGCAGGCCTGGATACATGTAAAAATTTTATACACATATATCAGAAAATTTAAACAAAAAAAAAATTTTTAAATTAATTAATTAATTAATATTTTAATTATTTAAATACACATAAATGCCTAAGACAAAAAAACAAGAAAGGAAAGCTAACTTCGGGCGGAGCCGAAGTTGAAATACCCTTGCAGAATATTCTGCAAACTATATTCTCCAAAATTATTCATATAATGCATTCTTAATACTCATAAAAAATCCCAACTTCCTAACTTTAAAAACACCAAAGTTATGGCATTTCCAATCGTTCAGTTATATGGCAGCTATAGAATATAGTCGGCCGATTCTTATGAAATTTGATATGTCGGATTGATTGGTCAAAAATAAAACCCATAGAAAATCCCAACTTCCTAACTTTATAAAAACACCAAAGTTATGGCATTTCCGATCAATCAGTTATATGGCAGCTATAAGATATAGTCGGCCGATCCTTATGAAATTTTGTAGGTCAGATTAATTGGCCAAATATAAAACCCATAGAAAGTCCCAATTTCCTAACTTAACAAACAGCAGAGTTATGGCATTTGTCGGCCGATCCCGGCCATTCCGACTTATTTACTGCGTGCAAAGGAAAGAAGGGTGTGCAAAGTTTCAATTCGATATCTTTAAAACTGAGAGACTAGTTCGCGTAGAAACAGACAGATGGACAGACAGACGGACAGACAGACGGACAGACAGACGGACATGGCTATATCAACTCAGGAGGGTCTTTACAGGGTCGGAGATGTCTCCTTCACTGCGTTGCACACTTTTGACCAAAATTATAATACCCTCTGTAAGGGTATAAAAATAATAAGAGAAATAAGAAAAAGGAGAGGAGGTCAGAAGTACTTACTGAATTTAAAAATAAAACAATTAAATAGGCAGCTATATGCTGAAAAATCTACCCCAGTATCCTGGGATGAAAATGTAGAAATAAAGAAAGAATTAGAGAACACGTGTAGGGAATTAGATGCCTACAAAAATAAAAATGATATGAAGGAGGCTAGAAAACCAAAGTGCCCTGCAGATTGTAAAGGGCCTTTCGAAAATACAGCTTGCGTGTATACGTGTCATAAGAAAAATTAAAAGATATAAAAATAAAAAGAAAATATTTAAATATGAATGAACATTTTTGGTTATGAAAAGTAACGCAATATCTAAAATAGATTTTGAAAGCGTTACAGAAATAATACCCAAAATGGGATTAATTGAAACTAAAACAGTGGACTCCACTGCCAATGTAATTAATAAAATCGAATCAAAAACTATTGATACCGATTTAACAAACATATTATTATCAATAATTGTTTTTATAATGAGTGCATACATTTTGTATAAAGCCTATATGTACCACAATAAGTGTGTATCAAAAAGAGCTATAAATAGAAGCCAGGCCAACGATTTAGATAAGATTTAAATTTATAAAGCACAAACAATTATTACAAAAATATGTTTCAAAATAAAAATTAAAATAAAGAATTTGTAAATGTATTTACATAATGACATACAATAACATACAAAAATAAGAGAATTAAAATTTTGAAATAAAAATAAAATATATTAACACACAAAATGAATACCACAGATTGCATAAGATTTACTCTAGCCAATCAACCAAATTTTGAGAATAGGGTATTAGCCATGCTTAGAAACAGAGGAGAGCCTCTATCAATTTCAGATTTTGAAGACGAATTTATGAATAGGTACCATCTAGCTTTTTCCCCGCTTTTTCATTACAGCGGTACGCAAAAAGCAATAGTACTGTCTACAGTATGACACTGTAAAGTATTTTCGGAAGTAGACATACACCCAGTCCTAGGACATATAAATGTGCTAAAAATTAAGCACAACTAATACACAAAAAAACAAGAAAGAACACTATAGTCGAGGCACTCGACCCGTTACTCATCTAAACAACTTAATATATTTATGCCTTCTTGTAATAAATTGACTAGAAATATTAAACATACATACTTATATTGGCTAAACACATGCATTCTTAAATAGTATTATGTATATTAAAGTCTAAATGTTTGCACAACACGAGTAACGGGTATAGCGAATAGCTTTCTTTGAAAGGACCCAGCAAGCAATTTGAGCGTTTTCTGACGGTTTTCTGATACTTTTTTCTGAGCATTTACAGTCATAAAGTGTGCAAAAAAGAGTCCGGAAAGAGTGTTTTTATCTTTGAAAACGGTCGCGCTTTAAGAGGAAGATTTCTGACACAGATATAAGTGCTTTCACCCTCCGATGGAAGCATAGAGAACCCTCAGAAAAGGCTCGAAAAAATACCCTTTTAAGCCACTTAAATCTCAACGGAAAAGGCTCTTTTCAAACTCTTTTTCGTTTGAACAAGAATTGAAAATATTTAAATTTTTACACTTTTTATAATTAATATTTATTTTACTCAAAACTAACAAGATACTTAGGAATACAAATTTAAAAAAAGCATATGTTCAAGATGATAAAATAAGATTAAATGTCGAACTCACAGTGACAAAATTAAATTATGAAATATAAGAAACTTAAACATTAATTCTTAAATTTAAATTATGAAATATTAGAAACTTAAACATTAATTCTTAAATTTAAACCTATAAGCATAAACTTTTATATATTTTGTTTTACTTTTTTTCGGCTTTCTTATAATATTTAATTCTATCATTGGCAGTTTGAAACCATTTGCTGCATATTAATGAGAATTGCTTATCGTCAACAGCAAATATTTGATTAAAAGCACCTAAAAAAGAGTAATAAAATAATGAATTAAATACAAAATATTAATTTGATTAAAGTCAAAATTTCCAAATGTAATATTTACTTCTAACTGCTGTTGTTACTGCCAAGCTCATGACACAGATTTTGGTGTTGGTCCCCTTCCACGAAAAATTAGAGGCAATTTCATCCGTAAACATTTTTGCGCAGAAATTTGGCAGGATCGGAAATGTTATAATTCCTAATTTCTATCTCCTACAAAATAAAAAAGAATAAAATATAATTTTAATTAGTCTTACCAATTGTTCACACAATTCAGCCGAATTGTTTAGGTCCTCCTCAAATTTTTGAATGTCTTCTATTTTATTAAACGGCTTAGGTGGTAGCAGTATTCGAGTCTTATTACCTTGTACAAGCTTTTGTTGTGCTATCACTTCTGTTAGTAGGCGAGTTTGAATCTTAGTATTTTCAGCTTCCGATTTAACCAAGCGTTCCTTAAGATCTATAAAAATATAGCTTGGTTTTGTCCATAAATTGCAAAGTAATTATTATCTACTTTCTACATTTTTATTCAATTTTTGCATCTGGTTGAAAATTAACTGCAACATAGCTAAAAAAATACAAATGTACTTCATAGTCTTGGAAAATAACTTTTCATAATTATACATACTTGAAGTACTTGGATATTCATAGTTAGAAGTTAATTGCGTGTAGGGAACGTTGGACATATCGACTTCATTCGTTAAAGTTGATTGCTTTTCATTGTTTAAAAATTGATCGGTAAAGTCATTCATTGTGTATGATGGGAATGACAACTATACAACCTGAAGACGAAATATTAAAAATAATGGCCTTCTGGGCAACGTCTCGGTATGTCGTTAAGAACAAGCGCTTCCAAATATCTTATGCCTAAAAGGCTTGATTTTAAAGGCAAAGTGAACAGATCTTCGTTAAGTAAAATTTCATTTGATTTCACAATCACTTCATTGTTTTCTTCAAAAAATCTATCAATTTTATAAACTCTGGAATCCACAATGTAAATATGGTCTGGAGCATTGATGGACATATATATGTATTTATTTCTAATTGATAAAATTTTTCTACTTTGACATCTTTTTTTTTTTAATTTTTGTAGCGCTCTCTCCAATTGATATTGTATTGATGCTTTGCTCAACAAGGCGATTATATATTTGCGTAGCAACATGTGTTCCTTTTCTTACCTTTTTTTTATTTTATATAAATAACTTTCATATTTAAAAGCACTTATGGAATGTAGATTGTCTTGGTAAAATATACATTCTTCTGCCAAATGCGACAGGCAATGAATATTATATTTCAGAAATGTTTCGACATAAAGCTCTTGTAATTTACTTATAAAACTACGAATTAGTTCTTTAGCACATACATTTTTAGTCACGCAATATTTGTCACTTAGGAGAATTCTAATTGCAATGCTAAGTTGAATAAAGTGTTCATATCTGCTTTCTGTTAAAACTCCTCTCAAAACTACGGGTCCTGTATACAATAGGAATTGCCTAAACTCAACGGCTTTCCACCTATCCATTTCAAAAATACTTCTTGGTTTTCTGGCAAACTCCTTATAAATATCTGCCTTTAAAGACATGAACTTGTTGTTTAAATAATCAATTTTTTCTTTTGATAGGGAGTAATCCTTTCCTCTTATTTTAATCCATCCTTTCAACATACTTTTCATAACTCCTAAGCAAACTGTATGCATATAATCAAATGGGAATTGACGCACTATATCTAATGGAAGCTCATCAATTTTAATTGGAGAAAGAATATTGTGATGCTCGACCTGTGCTCTATTTCTAAATTGGTCGTCTGTTCTTGGTAAACTGTCTTTAAGTTTGTATATAATTCTTCTTCTTTTAAAGTTCTCACCGCGTTGATGGCACTTGAGGCAACCAAAATAGGCGCTGTGACTTTTAATTCCAAGAACAAAAGCTCTTGCAGGCGAGTCGCAAATAAAGGCTCTAACTTTTATATCAAAATGATTTGATTTATACAAAAAACCAGTGGAAATAGGAGAACGAAGCTCAGAAATAAATAAATTAAGATATTCGTTAACATCTTTTGGTTTGCTGTCTCCACAAAAAACGCCAGCTAACAATACAGGTGTAGTTTTATAAATATTTATTAATATCGGCCATGCCTGCATATTAGAGCTTTTAAATAGTGGCAGGCCATCAATATTTATATTGAGAAATATTGTCTTTTCTTTAAAAGTATAATTAAAAAAAAAATCTGTCAGGCAATCAGCGATTCCATAATTTATATACTCGCCGCCATTCATTGGGATACAATAACCATCTTTAGGTGTTCTCTTTAAAGTCCTGGAATCACATGGCAAATCATGTGAAATACGGAGCAGGATGTTCAGAAGCTCATTTAAAGCAGAGCACGATATATTAAATGCAACTGCCCAGTTTGACAATTCCTCGCGCAGGGATTTGATCTCATGCTCTGCGGAGTCTTCAGAAATGTTACTTTCATTACTTAAGTATACATCGTTTTCCATATGGTTTTGCTCCAAAATAAGGCCCTGAATCCAACATTTGTTCATTCCCTTCGCCGAGCTCCGGTGGCAGAGACTCACAGCAAGGTAAATTCCTGCTCTTCAGGGCATTTAATATTTTTTAGATTCACTTCGGCTCGATCTTTGCACACTCATAATTTATGGTTTATCAAATATAAAATTCAGCTTACACATTTTTTTTTGTATTCACTTAACACGTCCGACTTGAACTTGCTTATTGCACAAACTAAGTAAATTTGTGCATTTTAAATCATCTTGCTTATCGCAGGAATCCGCATCCCGTTATTTTAATTGCGATTTTTACTTTGATTTTACTTACCATCGTTCAGAATATGCTCAGACATAAGAGCTTTTTATGAGCCTATGTTTAGAGAGCACCAAATGTGCTCCGAAAACGCTCTTATTTATGTGCCGACTCAGAAAACGAAATAAGGCTCTTTTCAGACACACAATTAAAAGCGCTCCTAACTTTGCTTGCTGGGGAGTTATCTTTAGCGGGCAATTGCAACTGTGTACAATGTAAATACATACATATGTATATGCTTACATACATACACACATACGCCATTGTTTGACTCAGACCTCCAATTTGGCTAACTAGATTTGATTTGCATAGTTCTTAGGATATAGTTCGGTATTGACAAATGAAAACCATCGTAATTTCCTTTAATAGAAATCCTTATCGAAAATTAAAGTTGACTCTGTTGAGCACCTTGGCCAGCTGTTCCAAAGTCATCCGTTAGACGGCGCCATGAAAGGAGGAAATGTAGGCGCTAGCCAGGCTTAAGCGTTTAATGGGTTTTTGGGTGTTAGAGTGGGCGTGGCAAACTTTTATTAGGCCAATCGATAGGTATTTACGAAACAAATACATATCAATTAAAATTTTCATAATAGCATCAAAACTGTGGCCACAGCTTGTGGCTTGTGGGCGGCAGAGGGGGCGTGGCACCATTTTGAAACAAACTTGCGCTGCGTAGGAGCTCCTAAAATCTACATGCAAAATGCCCATCTTCTAGCTTTTATAGTTTCCGAGATCTCAGCGTTCATACGGACAGACAGACAGACGGACAGACAGACGGACAGACAGACGGACAGACAGACGGACAGACAGACGGACAGACAGACGGACAGACAGACGGACAGACAGACGGACAGACAGACGGACAGACAGACGGACAGACGGACATGGCTAGATCGACTCGGCAAGTGATCCTGAACAAGAATATATATACTTTATAGGGTCGGTAACGCTTCCTTCTACCTGTTACATACTTTTGCACGAATACAATATACCCTTTTACTCTACGAGTAACGGGTATAAAAAAATAAGTCCTTAGAACTCTCCACATACGATAATTAAAGGACACATTTGACAAGTCTTATAAATGTATAAGCCAAAAAGGCCAATACATAAAGACACTATTAATAAAGATGCAAAGATTCTTGTAGATTCTTTCAATACTGCAAGAACTTTAGTACATGAAAATAGGGCAGCGATAATTAAAACGAATTGGTAAAAATTATCTAAATTATTGAATAAATTACGTTCAAATCTAATAACTGTCAAAGATAGGTATAATTTAAATATATCGATATCGACAATATTAAATACTCCTTTGACAATAGGGCAAGACATAGAACTAACGGAAAATGAAGATTCCGATTTGAGCGAAGGAATCGAAATAAAAGAAAAAGATCTACATGATCTAACAATTCCTGCAGTTATAACAGTACCAGAAGCAGAAGAAGAAGAATATATAGAATCAGATGTAACCGAGGTAACGGATATTACCAATATAATGGCTATAACCAAAATAACGGTTATAACCGAAACTACAATATAATAATCAGACCAACAACAATTATAGAGGTCGTGGTTATTATAAAGGAAACAACCGTGGTGGAAACACCAACATTGCAAATACAAACACCAACGGATGTCCGACAGGTACAAACCACGTCGGAAAACCAATAAACCCCCTTAAGATAAAAACCCAGTAAAGAATACGGTTCATACTATCAATCTTAACTTCAATCTTTTCGTTTCTCTCAAAAATGAATGCACAAATAAATTATATACATTACTAGTTGATACAGGTGCAGACATACCTTTAATAAAAGAAACTTCGGACTCGTTTAACAATGTTGATTATAAAAATATTACCCAAATATCAGGTGTTGGTGAAGGAAAAACCAACTCAAAGGAATTAGTATCAATAGAACTTCTTTCAAGCAACTATGCTATACCACATACTTTTAATTTAGTAACATCATATTTTCCTATTCCAAGTGATGGAAAATAGATTTAAAACCAGAAAACGATTGGCTCATACTGAGACCAGATAACCTCCATAATCCGATTCATATTCCAATAAATCATGCACTAGAAAATAATTTGACAATTCTACCAGCAAGATCCGAAGTAGTCCGAAAAATTTCTATAAATTCAGCAACCAGGTATATATTAATACCAAACCAAGAAATCCAAAATGGTGTATTCATTGGAAATTCTATTGGAGATTCTAAAAACACTTTTGTCCGAATTTTGAATACAACTAATAAAACTGCAATCATTCAATTAAATACACTGAAAATTGAACCATTGGATGATTACGACATAATTAAATATAATAAAAATGTAAACAAAGAAGAAATTATAGAGAAATTTAACAAAAATTTTCCACCTGAGTTCAAGGAAATTCGTAACGAATTATGCACAAAATACACAGATATATTCGGAAAAGAATCCGAAAAAATATCAACTAATAATTTTTACAAACAAAAAATAAGAATGAAAGATGATGAACCGGTATACATAAAGAATTATAGAATTCCCCACAGTTAAATAGAAGTAGAAAAACAAGTTGACAAATTAATTAAAGACAAAATAGTAGAACCTTCAGTTTCTGAATACAACAGTCCATTACTAATCGTCCCGAAAAAATCATTACCAAATTGTGATACTAAAAGATGGCGTTTAGTAATTGATTACCGCTACCAAGAATAGACGATATTCTTGACCAATTAGGTAGAGCTGAATACTTTTCATGTTTAGATCTAATGTCAGGATGTCATCAAATAGAACTCGAAGAAACGTCTAGAAATATAACATCCTTTTCCACGAGCAATGACTCCTATCGCTTCACGCGATTACCTTATGGTTTAAAAATAGCGCCAAATTCTTTTCAAAGAATGATGACAATTGCATTTTCAGGTATCGAACCTTCACATACATTCTTGTACACTCACTCGCATATCTCTGCGTACACCCCAAAAAAATTTCAAAATCTAGTTTAAAACCCAAGCTGTTCGGCCATTTATGCATATATTCAACCTATTCTTTTTTTAAACATAATTATAATTTATTGTCTTCATTGACGTATTTTTTTTAAATTATTCAACAGTGTCTTTTAATTTTTTTTTTAATTTTAACTTTACACTACCAAAAATGTACCCGCAAAAGTCTGCGCACTTAAACCTTTTTAAAACACAAATAATATTATTTTTAGTAACTCGTAGGATATCCTTTTCTCTGCAAAACTTCCGTAAGGCGTCTCGGCATGGAATCCATTTTTATACCCTTGCAGAGGGTATTATAATTTTGGTCAAAAGTGTGCAACGCAGTGAAGGAGACATCTCCGACCCTATAAAGTATATATATTCTTGATCAGGATCACCTCCTGAGTTGATATAGCCATGTCCGTCTGTCCGTCTGTCTGTTTCTACGCAAACAAGCCCCTCAGTTTTAAAGCTATCGAGTTGAAACTTTGCACACACCCTTCTTTCCTTTGCACGCAGGTATATGTCGGAACGGCCGGGATAAAAACATCGATCGATATCACTGCACAAAAACTATCGCTCATCACTAACAAACAAAACAAACCAAAATGTAAACAACGCAAATAATTAGGAGTGACGGGAAATATATGGTGTTTTGGTGGCTATTGGTGACCTAGCCAAGCACGCCCACCCAACCAAGGATGCCCCGGATGATTCTGCGGAGGCATCACCCATAATCCAGCTGGTCCAAGTCACTCCTCGCGACTAGGACAGCTCCATCTCCCCCACAGCGACAACTCACTCGCACATTTCAGTCTTCATATACATTTAATATCCACAGTAAGTACTAATGCTATACATGGTTATAATGGCTCTCCTATAAACTAATTTATCCTTTCATAGCCTTTACGACCAAACTTGGCCACCGTCTTCAAATTTAACCGGTCAAAGCGGAAGATTATCTTCCTTTGGCAAAGGCTACAGGCGCCGCGGAAAATATGTTCCACCAGTCATGTATTGGTGGAACTCACAGTGGAACGAGGCACACACTAGGTATGTGTCGGGTCACCTAATCCTGAGGAGCTCCTAGGGAAAAGAAGGGACAGGCCAAACGGTAAGTAGTACGCGCTGTAAACAATCCCGCCGAAAACTAATAATCGCGACCCTTTTTCACAGGCAACAACGAGGACAAATTGAGGTTTTCGGGTCTAAGTCCGGATAAATATACAGGTCAACAGGTAAGTACATAAATTTAGTAATGTGCACATTTAAATTAACATTAATGATTTCAGCCACTTCTGGGCTAGGCGCCGGGCTAACTATGCCCCGACTACAGCGTACTCTGCCGGAGGCCAGCAGCAGTAAGGGCCTGGAACACCACGAGGAACGGTGGCGAAGGCGACCCTGATGGCGGTGCCTCTCAACGCCGCGCGCACTGGCAGCCTGACGACCCCAAAGCAGGTGGGTCTTAATAGCCCGGAACGGACTCACCGGCGAATGTCGGATGGCGTTGGCTGCGTCCGAGGAAGGCGAGTTATGGTGGTCCAAATTCGTAGCTGGGTCGAACGAAGGTGCGTATTCTGAATTTCCAGATTTAATTTCAATTTAATATCCAATTTGAATTCCAATTTAATTCCAGATTTATATGTCCAGATTAAGTCTTCCAATTTGAATAATCCAATTCAATTAGTCCAATTTGAAATCCCGATTTAAACTTCCAATTTAAATAATACCAATTAAGTCTTCCAATTTGAACTTCCAATTTAAATATCCCGGGGTCCTTTGTATTGGGACCCCGGTTGCCCTACGAATAATTATTTATAAATAAAATAAACTATTAAACCTAAGACAAATTTCTCTAACACTCACTTTTTATTATATTTCGGCACAAACACTATTTTAACATTTTTGTTCTGTCTGCTGGGACAATATGGCTGCGACTATATAAAAATTTTGCCTATCATGCCTATATCTCGCCATATTCCCTTCGCCTCTCTCGAAATTGGGTCATTGGACATATCAAGGCCATCCTAGCCATACCCAGAGCGAACCGGGCTCGTTTAAATAGCTAGATAGCCAAGACATCAGCAGAAGGGGGCGCCACTCCAGAAGGGGTTGCCACCCTCCTACTTTATCGATAGCCCTACCAAAAACGAATACCTTCTTCTTAATTCCTCCAGTCGATTCCAACTTGAAATGCAACACCACCCAAGGATTTAGAGAGACGCCTTCGAACCATGGCCACTCGACGAAATCATTGGGAGCATTGGAGATCGGTGTCTGGTGAAATCCGAATGCAGTTCCAAACGGTGCCCTACGCGGGGCCCACGCATGCCGGTAAGTACTGCCTTTGTTTTTTTGTTGTGCTCCTTTAATTTATGCTGCCTTTTTTCAGGTTATACCCGGATGTCCTTGGCGTGATACACCCCTATCCGACGTCCTTGAAGATCCTCCAGCTCGTAAGCATTGTTGCCGACTGCTTTCACCACCCGAGTTTTGAGGAACTTCCGAGCAAACTTCGCGTTAAAGGCACTTTTGAAGTTGCTGAGGACGAAGTTGCGGCGATACACTTCCTGGCCTGGCTTCGCAAGGAACGTCCGAGCTCTCTGGTCGTACTGCTGGCGACTTCGCTCGTACGACTTTTCGAGATTCATCTGCACCTTGGCCTGGATCACTTTGAGCTTGTCGACTGTTCCCATCCCAGCAATCTCATGGTCGCACAGGGATTTCAACTTTCTCGCCAACTTGTAGCTGGCCCCGTTCAAGAACATGTGATGACCGAAAACCGTGAAGAAGGGCGTTTCGCCAGTTGCTGCGTGTATCGCGTTGCGAAGAGCCACCTCGATCTCCGGGAGAAATGCGTCCCATTCCCGATGGTCTTCCTCCAAATAACTCCGGATTGCCGCCAGCACGCTTCGATTAACTCGTTCTGCGGCGTTGCTTTGCGGAGAGTAGACTGGAGTCTTGATGTGGGAAATGCCGAAACTCTCCATTGCCTCCACGAAGATCTTTGACGTAAACTGTCGACCGTTGTCCGAGTGAATGATTTCCGGCACCCCGAACTTGTAGAATACCTCGTGGATGAGGAAATCTACCACGCTGGCGGCCGAGGCTTCCTTCATGGCTTTCAGAAACGTATACTTCGAAAAATGGTCGACCACAATGAAGATCCATGCGTGGCCCTTCTTCGACCTCGGATATTTTCCTAGAAAATCGATGTACAGTTTCTGAAATGGCTGCTCAGTCTGTACTCTTTCCCCAATACCAACTTGCATCCGGAAATTCGGCGCCTTGGACTCCTTACAGACATCACATCCACGTACGAACGCTCGGACTTGCAGCACCATGCCTGGCCAGTAGAACTGTCGCCGTAGGATTTCCAGAGTCTTTCCCATTCCGCCATGAGCTGCTATTGGGTCCGTATGCGCACGCTCGATTAGGCTGTGGGTCAGACTCTGTGGGATCCACAGTTTCCATTCGGAACCTTCCACCTCATCGTCCAGATTTGCCGAAGAGACTCTCTTGATCCATCCTCGATCTTCAAGTCCGGTAAGTTTTCCAAGGTACTCTCCACATCCTTTACTAACTCGGGGTAATCTTCTCCAGTGAACTCAGTGGTTTCGAAACCCAACAAATCTGTCGGATCCACCACGAGCTCCTCCACAGATCGTGAAAGGGTGTCTGCCACGACGTTCTCACTTCCTTTTCGGTGCTCGATGTTGAAGTGGAACCCTTGAAGCTGCAGCGACCACCTCGCCAACCGTCCCGACAGATCCTTCATTGACATGAGCCACTTCAAGCTGGCATGGTCCGTGATGCAGGTGAATGGCATCCCTTCGACATATGGCCGGAACTTCCGGATGGCCATGAGCGCCGCGAGACACTCTTTCTCGGTCACGGTGTAATTTACCTGACTTGGCTCTTGTCCGTCGTCGTCTCGCTGGAAAAGCACCGCCCCGACTCCGACGTGTGACGCATCGCACTGAATAAAGAAGCGTCTCTTGAAGTCCGCAGGCACAGGACTGGTGCAGTCGTTAACGCCATCTTCAAGGACTCTACAGCAAGCTGGGCCTCTGGACTCAATGAAAACTTCGAGTTTCCGGTTTCTTCAGCGATTCAGTGAGCGGGGCGGCCAACGTCGCAAAGTTCTTTATGAACAGGCGGTACCATCCAGCAGTCCCAAGAAACGGTTTCACCTCCTTCATCGTCCCAGGGTCTGGCGTCCTCCTGATTGCTGCTACTCGTCCTGGATCCATCCGTAGACGACCTCCACCAACGATAAAACCCAGGACAACGATTTGAAGCAAAACTTTGACTTACTCATACCGATGGTTAACCCCGCTGCTTTCAGGCATTCTGCGACTCGCCGAAGGTATCTGAAATGGATATGTGGATATCTGGAGCCAGAACCAACAGATCATCTAGGTAGACAAAAACGTTGGAACGGATCTCAGCCGGGATTACTCGGTCCATAAGTCTTGCAAACCGCTGCGCCGCGTTGCAGAGTCCGAAGGGCATCACCCGGAACTGGTAGAGAGGCCGACCAGGAACCGTAAAGGCCGACAGTTCCTTGCATTTCGGGTCCAACTCGATCTGCCAGAATGCGAACTTCAAATCCACGCTGGAAATGTAAAACGTTTGGTCGATTCTGGACAGGATTCCGTCGATACTAGGCAGCGGGTAAGCGTCTTTAATGGTCAGATCGTTCAATTTGCGGGCGTCTAAGCAGAACCGATCTTTCCCAGGTCTCGACACTACCGTCGTCCGGTTGCTCCACGGGCTCATGCTCTCCTCGATGACTCCGAGCGCCAGCATCTTGTCCACCTCATCCTCGACTACCTTCTGCTTGGCTGGAGACATGGGATACGGCCGATCCTTGAAGATCTTGGCTCCCTCAATCAGCTCGATCGTGTGCCTTTCCAAATTGGTCGTTCCCAGACCATCCTTCTCGAATGTGAGAAACACCTCCTGGATCTCCGCGAGCTGTCGTGCGTCGGCCTCGGATAAGGTCCATGATTCGGGATCCGGTTTCTCCTCGTCGTCATCTTCCTGTTCGGCGTAGTGTTCCATATCCCTGGCGTGGATTTCGTCTGCCTTGACGCTTTCCGGGTCGCTGTAGCCTATCACCGCCGGAGCCAAGTCAAACGCCTGCCAGAAGTCCACTCCAAAATAGGCTTCCTGCTCCAGGTAAGGGCATACATAGAACAGGATTCGTTTTATCTGTCCTCTGTACTCCACAGGTAGCTCGACGCGTCCTATAATCGAGCGGTCTTCTCCAGACGCCGTGCGGACCACGGATAGGTACTTCTGGATTGGCACATCCAACGCCTCGACGAGCTCTCTTTCACCTTTGCCCAGCAGGCTGACACTCGCTCCCGTGTCCAGTAATCCAGTCAGCTGTTGGGTCAGGATCCGGACTTCAGCGAATGGTCGAGGGTCTCCCGTTCCACTGCGCTTCACAGCGGCAACCACTTCTCGCCTCCTCGCTCGTCTCTTCCGGAATCGATCTCTGGCCTTCTGGACTTTCCGAGACACCAATCTCATCCCGCTCAATTGATGGTTGGAGAAGATCCGATTCCTGGCCTCCAAGTACCTGCGCATCCTTTCCTCATAAGGTAAGTATTTAAAATTGTTCTTATTACTACTCATACATACTAAACCTTTTTTTAGTCCTAGATCAATTACTTCTTCGCGGGACTCTTGTCTGGACGCATCCTTCCCGCCCTCGGATCGCCCAGCCGACCGTTTTCCGCGCAATCCGGACATCTCGGAGACACGGTGTCTGGCCTTCTGCATCGGTAGCAGAACAAGCGCCGTTCTGTTGCCGCACAGTCACGGAACCCGTGATCTACGGCTCCGCAATTCCAGCAGCCCGCTCGGAACGGATTTCGGGCCTTCGCTTGTAACGTCTCCACTTGCCACTGAGAATCCTCTGCAGTATCTGGACCAGCTGCCTCGCTAACCCTGGCCTTCTCCGCCGGAGGATAACGCATCGGGTGCGCATAGGCCGCACGTCCTCGTCGTCCAAAATTGCGCTCCACCTCGCAGCACTCTTCCCTCAACTCGTCCACAGTCATCACATCCATTGCGTAAACAAATCTTGCAATAACCTCTCTCAAGCCCTTTTTAATTATTTTTACCATCTGTCGCTCTGACAGTGGTTTTTTTAGGCGAGAGGCTAGCTGCTGCATCGCATGGACATAGTCCTCAACGGCTTCTCCCGGCTGCTGTTCCCTCTGCAGAAGCTGATGCATCCGGTCGTGCTCCGTCTGGTGGCCTCGGAACCTGTCCATCAGCGCGGCACGCAGCTGTGGCCATCTCTCCACCCTGCAGTGACGCACGTGGACCCAATACCACTCGCGTGCCCGTCCGGTTAGCAGCACATGGAAATGGCGGAGCACCTCCTGCCAAGGGCACTGGTACTGCCGCTGCAGGAACTCGAGCCGGAACAGGAAATCTTCCACCGAGTTTCGCTCGTCCTCGCCATCAAATGAAACGCCCCACCGCTCGATGCGAACCTGTTGGCTGCCGCCACCTGGCCCTGTATTGGCATATAAACGCGGCTCCTCGCGGAAATCAGAAGCCCTGCGGTCCTCGAAGTGCCAATTTCGAGGCTCGTTGCGTCGCCCTCGTTCGCCATCCAGAGGATATCCTGGACTGCTGCTCTCCACCGGAAACGACTCCAAGGGCCTTCTAGGCGGCTTTGGTGGAACCTTAGGTGGCGGTGGCCGGGAGCCAATCGTACTTGCTGATGGTGCAGTCTTCGGAATCGCCCCTTTCTGGACCAAACTTGGAGCCTGTGGTGCCGCCGTGTCCGTCCAACCCGGATGTTGCTGCTGATCGGTATGGTTCCCCTGTGGAAGCTGCGGCCGCTGAGCAGCAGGCCTTAACACCTCGTTCATCAGCTTCATCATTTCCAGGAAGCCACCTCTGATTTCATCCCTTAAGGACTGGCTGACGCCGGACTCCTGAGCCTTTCGATGGGTCTCTGCAGCCTGGGCCAATGCCACGTTTACGGCCGATTTCGCCGCGTTGTCCAGAAACGCCTCCGAGCTCACTTGCTCCAGAACTTGATGTTGCGTGGGATCTGTTCCCATCTGAAGTTCCCTGCGCAGCTCCTGATGAAGACGACCCAGCGGAGTCCTTGGCAGTCCCATCGATATCCGTGGCTGTTCGGCCCCGGCAACCTCATCTAAATCGGTGGACCACAATTTCTCCTCTTCCTCGGCCGGAAGAACCTTCGATCGGAGATCGTAATTGGAAGGCATCTTCGTATCGCACAAACAACAAAACCAAAATATACCTATCTCCCTCAGAATTCCTATATCCTACCCTAAACAAATCACCACAAGAAATAAATACTTAAGAAGAATAATAAATATTAAAATAAGGACTAGCAAATAATAAATAAACAGATAAATATATAAACATGTAATAACAGATAATAATTATAGAAACAAAATTTTAAATAAATAAATAAATAAATAAATAAACGTTAGAAATAAATAAATGTATAATTTTAGGAAATCAATAGATAATTTTTTTCCAGTAACTAAATAAATATTTGGAAAAATAAATAAATAATGTACGAAAATAAATAGAATAATTAAATAGAAATAAATAAATAAATGATTTATTTATGATTCCTCCTTTTTGCTTTAATTCTTCTGAGATTTTTATCAGGGGAGATGGAACTGACCCTCGCCGGTGGACTTCCGACCTAACTCCTGTCCTGTGCTTTCTCCCAAAACCCGTCACATCCTAGCCATTCGTCAACTGAACTGGCTATCACTCGTGGTGATAGCCGCCAGTTAAGGACTTTGGCTGGTGGTTGAGTCCTGTTGGCTTTGTTTCCCCGTTTGTAGTTTGATCCTTAAATCGAGGTGTTCGTGCAGCGCGTGTAAGTCACGGGTCACAAACACACATTTAAGCATCCAACCGACAGAAGGTATCAACCACATCCGAGAAACAAAAGCCTCAGGATCAACAAAAACAACAACTACGGATTAACTACAACGGACTTTACCCCAAAAACACAAAATATAAATATAAATAAATAAATAAAAATCTACGCCCTAACTATTTTATCACAGTTTACATATGTATATCACAGAGTTATTGCACGGACCACCTTCGGATGCAAATCCTTCGATCCTATTACAGGCGAAGATGCCTCCCGGCGGTCACGACCAGTGTTCTCTGTGACCAGGAGCCATTGCCTCCACTCGGAGTCAAGCCTCCTGCCTGCTCAAAAAAAAAATCCCCTAAGCCTGTCACTCTGCCTCGCAGCCCACCACTCCCGGTGCAGTTGCATGCAACCTGCTGTTGCCCTCCAAGTCACCGGAGCGGAGGCTATGCGAGGCAAATCCCTACATGCGAGACGTCGTCGTCTCGACGATTTATTTTATATTTAGTTTGGGCGCCACTATGTTACGGAACTGCATTTTGTCCTGGGACGGCGCCGGCTAGCTCCCGAATCCCCAGGGCGGAGTATCCCCAATGTCCCTACAGATTCCACAACATAAACATCGATATACGCGCGTCTCACTTCACAAAAACTATCGCTCATCACTAACAAAGAAAACAAACCAAAATGTAAACAACGCAAATAATTAGGAGTGACGGGAAATATATGGTGTTTTGGTGGCTATTGGTCCCACCCAACCAAGGATGCCCCGGATGATTCTGCGGAGGCATAACCCATAATCTGCTGGTCGAAGTCACTCCTCGCGACTAGGACAGCTCCATCTCCCCCACAGCGACAACTCACTCGCACATTTCAGTTCTAGGTTATGTACATTTAATATCCACAGTAAGTACTAAAGCTATACATGGTTATAATGGGTCTCCTAGTAACTAATTTATCCTTTCTTAGCCTTTACGACCAAACTTGGCCACCGTCTTCAAATTTAACCGGTCAAAGCGGAAGATTATCTTCCTTTGGCAAAGGCTACAGGCGCCGCGGAAAATATGTTCCACCAGTCATGTATTGGTGGAACTCACAGTGGAACGAGGCGCAAAAAAAAAGGCACACTAGGTATGTGTCGGGTCACCTAATCCTGAGGAGCTCCTAGGGAAAAGAAGGGACAGGCCAAACGGTAAGTAGTACGCGCTGTAAACAATCCCGCCGAAAACTAATAATCGCGACCCTTTTTTACAGGCAACAACGAGGACAAAATTGAGGTTTTCGGGTCTAAGTCCGGATAAATATACAGGTCAACAGGTAAGTACATAAATTTAGTAATGTGCACAGTTAAATTAACATTAATAATTTCAGCCACTTCTGGGCTAGGCGCCGGGCTAACTATGCCCCGACTACAGCGTACTCTGCCGGAGGCCAGCAGCAATAAGGGCCTGGAACACCCCGAGGAGCGGTGGTGAAGGCGAGCCTGATGGCGGTGCCTCTCGACGCCGCGCGCACTGGCAGCCTGACGACCCCAAACAGTGGTCTTAATCAGCCCGGAACGGACTCACCGGTGAATGTCGGATGGCGTTGGCTGCGTCCGAGGAAGGCGAGTTAGTGTTGGTCCAGATTTCGTATCGCTGGGTCGACCGAAGGTGCGTATTTTCCTGAATTTGCAGATTTAATTTCCCCAATTTAAATATTCAATTTATTTCCAATTTAATTAGTCCAATTTAATGCCTCATTTAATTGGAATTTCCAATTTAATTAGTCCAATTTAAATCTCATTTAAATTTAGGATTTAATCCCAATTTAATTATTTCCCAATTTTAAATATCCAAGTTGAACGTCCAATTTAAACTTCCAATTTAAATATCCCGGGGCCCTTTGTATTGGGACCCCGGTTGCCCTACGAATAATTTTTTATAAATAAAATAAACTATTAAACCTAACACAAATTTCTCTAACACTCACTTTTTATTATATTTCGGCACAAACACTATTTTAACATTTTTGTTCTGTCTGCTGGGACAATATGGCTGCGACTATATAAAAATTTGCCTATCGTGCCTATATCTCGCCATATTCCCTTCGACTCTCTCGAAATTGGGTCATTGGACATATCAAGGCCATCCTAGCCATACCCAGAGCGAACCGGGCTAGTTTAAATAGCTAGATAGCCAAGACATCAGCAGAAGGGGGCGCCACTCCAGTAGGGGTTGCCACCCTCCTACTTTATCGATAGCCCTACCAAAAACGAATACCTTCTTCCTAATTCCTCCAGCCGATTCCAACTTGAAATGCAACAATATTCCAATAAATCATGCACTAGAAAATAATTTAACAATTCTACCAGCAAAAAAAAAAATCCGAAGTAGTCCTTTTTTTTAAATAAATTATAAAATTATAAAAAAAAACAAAAAAAACAAAAATATTTTTTTTTTTTTAAATTTTTTTTATATTTTTAAAAATTTTTTTTTCTTTTTTTTAATTAAAAAAAAAAAACTTAAAATTTTTAAATAAAAAAAAAAAAAATTAAAACTTTTGGATGATTTTATAAAAATAAATTATAAAAAAAAAAAAAAAAAAAAAAATAGAAAATTTAAAAAAAATTTTCCACCTCAGTTCAAAAAAAATTATAAAATATTTTATAAAAAAAAAATAAAAATATAAAAAAAAAAAAAAAAAAAATTAAATAATAATTTTTTAAAAAAAAAAAATAAGAAAGAAAGATGATGAACCGGTATACATAAAGAATTATAGAATTCCCCACAGTTAAATAGAAGAAAAAACAAGTTGACAAATTAATTAAAGACAAAATAGTAGAACCTTCAGTTTCTGAATACAACAGTCCATTACTAATCGTCCCGAAAAAATCATTACCAAATTGTGATACTAAAAGATGGCGTTTAGTAATTGATTACCGCTACCAAGAATAGACGATATTCTTGACCAATTAGGTAGAGCTGAATACTTTTCATGTTTAGATCTAATGTCAGGATGTCATCAAATAGAACTCGAAGAAACGTCTAGAAATATAACATCCTTTTCCACGAGCAATGACTCCTATCGCTTCACGCGATTACCTTATGGTTTAAAAATAGCGCCAAATTCTTTTCAAAGAATGATGACAATTGCATTTTCAGGTATCGAACCTTCACATACATTCTTGTACACTCACTCGCATATCTCTGCGTACACCCCAAAAAAATTTCAAAATCTAGTTTAAAACCCAAGCTGTTCGGCCATTTATGCATATATTCAACCTATTCTTTTTTTAAACATAATTATAATTTATTGTCTTCATTGACGTATTTTTTTTAAATTATTCAACAGTGACTTATATTTTATTTTTAATTTTGAACTTAACACTACCAAAAAATGTACCCGCAAAAGTGTGCGTACACCTTTTTAAAACACAAATAATATTATTTTTAGTAACTCGTAGGATATCCTTTTCTCTGCAAAACTTCCGTAAGGCGTCTCGGCATGGAATCCATTTTTATACCCTTGCAGAGGGTATTATAATTTTGGTCAAAAGTGTGCAACGCAGTGAAGGAGACATCTCCGACCCTATAAAGTATATATATTCTTGATCAGGATCACCTCCTGAGTTGATATAGCCATGTCCGTCTGTCCGTCTGTCTGTTTCTACGCAAACTAGTCTCTCAGTTTTAAAGCTATCGAGTTGAAACTTTGCACACACCCTTCTTTCCTTTGCACGCAGTATATATGTCGGAACGGCCGGGATCGTACGACTATATCCTATAGCTGCCATATAACTGATTGATCGGAAATGCCATAACTTTGGTGTTTGTAAAGTTAGGAAGTTGGAATTTTCTATGGGTTTTATATTTGGCCAATCAATCCGACCTACCAAATTTCATATGGATCGGCCGACTATGTTCTATAGCTGCCATATAACTAAACGATTGGAAATGCCATAGCTTTGGTGTTTTTTAAGTTAGGAAGTTGGGATTTTTTATGAATATTAAGAATGCATCATATGAATAATTTTGGAGAATATAATTTACAGAATATTCTGCAAGGGTATTTCAACTTCGGCTCCGCCCGAAACTAGCTTTCCTTTCTGGTTTTAGATGTCGTGTGTCTTCGGATTTTCCTCTCAAGAAGATCCCAAAAATGCTCAATTAGGCTTAGATCAGGACTTTGGGGAGGTGTTCGCAGCTGATTTATGACGTTATACAGCAGCCAAAGCTTGAATAGATTTGATAATATTCCTCTGCTCGCGGCTTATAAGCAAAGGCGGACGGCCAGAACGAGCCTTTGGCAAGATACTTCCAGCTGAGTTGTAGTTATTTATCACTCTTTGGATGGATGAGTGGGTTCTACCAACTAAAGCACCAATTTCTCTATAAGATTTTCCATCCAGAAAACCTTTTAATATAATTTTCCGCTCCTCAACAGAAATTTCCTTGCCTTTTTGTTCCATGTTGCAATATGCTTGTTATTATAATGAAAGAGTTTCATTTTAACTGCGTAATGTCTATTTTTAGACATTCTAAAGTAGATCGGCGACAACAAAATTAACGGTAATCGCACAATCCTGCATTCCTCGAAGTTGAAAACTGCTGTACGCAGACTTTTGCGCGTACACTTTTTCGTAGTGTTAAGTTTAAAATTGAAAAATAAAATATAAACCCCCTGTTGAATATTTCTAATATTTCACCGTCAATGAAGCCAATAAACCATAGTTTTGTTTTAAAAAAATAATGAATAAAATACATGCATAAATGGCCGAACAATTAATGTTCAAAGTTTGATTTTGACATTTTTTGTGGGTGTGCGCAGAGATATGCGAGTGAGTGTATATGGATGACCTAGTTGTCATCGGTTCTTCAGAAAAACATATGATTAAAAATCTTACTAACGTTTTTGATTTATGCAGGAAGCACAACCTTAAATTGCACCCAGAAATGTGCACATTTTTCAGACACGAAGTGACCTTCCTTGGACACAAGTGTACTGACAAAGGTATTTTGCCAGACAATAAAAAATACGATGTAATAGAAAAATACCCAGTCCCAACGGACGCAGACAGCGCTAGAAGACTCGTTGCATTTTTCAATTACTACAGACGTTTTATTAAAAAATTTTCCGATTACTCACGACACATAACTAGATTATGTAAAAAGAATGTTAAATTCGAATGGACAGATGAATGTCAAAACGCATTCGAATACCTTAAAATTCAATTGATGAAACCTACACTTCTACAATACCCAGATTTTAATAAAGAATTTTGTATAACAACAGATGCAAGCAAACAAGCGTGTGGAGCTGTTCTTACTCAAGATTTCAATTACACACAGCTACCAGTAGCCTATGCATCAAGATCATTTACTAAAGGAGAAAGCAACAAAAATACAACTGAACTGAGCAATTAATCATTTTCGACCATATATTTATGGAAGACATTTCACAGTCAAGACAGACCATAGGCCATTAACTTACTTATTTTCAATGACAAACCCGAGCTCAAAACTAACGCGAATGAGATTAGACATAGAAGAATATGATTTTACTGTGGAATATCTTAAAATATTAATTCTGAAATTGTCTTGGAAGTGCTATACCTCAAGCTCCGTGTTGACTCGTTTTTTCTGAGTTCCCGCTACTGTTACGACCAACAATAAGCTTCAACAAATCGTCCCGGAGCCTACGTCGTCTGCACATGCTGATGTTTTTCCCGTATCGTTGCTGATTTTGGTAAAATAAAACTATATTCTTCGCGTCGCAAAAAGCCACTTATATCCCCGAAGATCACTCAAATCGTCGCAAACACGGTGTAAAACGGCAAAAAGGCAGAAAACTCTCTTGAGCCAGAAAACGTGTCAAAAGTAAGCAAAAACTAGAGGTGAACCAGGTCAGCTGTTGTCACCATTCACACGGCACGATCTGTGCCTGTTAAAAGATTTCGTGTTGTAGCATCTAGCTTATTTTTCGCAAATCCATTTTTTTGAAATTCTAACTACCTAAACATGCCACAACCGCCAGCAAAGAGAACCAGGGAAAAAACGTCCACTGAGTTAAGTTCTCCAACAGATGGGCTTTGGGAAAAAATAAGCCAGAAGTTTGTTGAGCAAACTGATTTCTTTAAAAACCATATGGCTGAACTGGAGAATCGCATTACGACTAAAATTACTGTTACGCTGGACGCTATTAACAGTGATATGTCGGAAATCATGAAGAGAGTTGAGCGTTTGGAGAGTGAGGTTGCGGAAATCCGGGCCAGAACAAGTCAATCGCCTAAAGTCGGCATCTGAGCTGCAGCAAAATGAAAGGGTAGCTTGTGATCTCCGCCTTCATGGGGTACCATTTAATCAAGGGGAAGATGTGAGGGCATTGTTTCACACCCTTTGCTTTAACCTTAAGGTTACCCCCACCCCAAGAATTCGAGATATATTCCGGATGAAACCCCCTAGAAACGGTCGTTCTATAGTTGACCCAATTATAATGATCAAGTTTGATAGACTTGAGGACAAGGCTAACCTAATGCGTACCGTGGGTGCCCTACGGCGTGAAACGAAAAGCCAGCTTTCTCTAAGTTATGTTGGCATAGATTCGCCTACTCCAATCTATCTGAAAGAACAGCTGACTAAAACCAACTATGAGATTTTTAAAGCAGCCATGCACATGAAGCGTCAGAAGGTCCTATCGGCTGTCTTCACTCGTCGAGAAATGGTCCACGTAAAGAAGACGGGCAGTGATCAGGTCCTATGCATTGAGAACATGAAGGCCCTTACCGACATTAATCCTGATCGGCATGAGACACCTGCTGAAACTGACTCTAGGAAGGATGGAGCGACACCTAATTTATTTCGTTAATGCAGTTCATCTAAATGTTCTATATGTTCATTTTAAGGTATTATTAGTTCTATTTATATTTACTTTCAATTGCAATTTGTACTTTTATTATATTATCACTCGGACTTCAGCCAGCAAATGTCACACACCCTACCCATTTCACAAAATCCTCACAAACCCTACTAGATGTATTTTTCGTAGATGACGCAAGTAAAATCCTTTTATATGACCAGGTATCTGTACCAGTTTTCTCGCGGCATGATCTTATCTACTTGACGTATAGCATAAACAAAAAATAAGAATGAAAGATGATGAACCGGTATACATAAAGAATTATAGAATTCCCCACAGTTAAATAGAAGTAGAAAAACAAGTTGACAAATTAATTAAAGACAAAATAGTAGAACCTTCAGTTTCTGAATACAAGAGTCCATTACTAATCGTCCCGTCATCCCGTCATTACCAAATTGTGATACTAAAAGATGGCGTTTAGTAATTGATTACCGCCAAATTAACAAAAAAATTTTATCAGATAAATTTCCGCTACCAAGAATAGACGATATTCTTGACCAATTAGGTAGAGCTGAATACTTTTCATGTTTAGATCTAATGTCAGGATGTCATCAAATAGAACTCGAAGAAACGTCTAGAAATATAACATCCTTTTCCACGAGCAATGGCTCCTATCGCTTCACGCGATTACCTTATGGTTTAAAAATAGCGCCAAATTCTTTTCAAAGAATGATGACAATTGCATTTTCAGGTATCGAACCTTCACATACATTCTTGTACACTCACTCGCATATCTCTGCGTACACCCCAAAAAAATTTCAAAATCTAGTTTAAAACCCAAGCAGTTCGGCCATTTATGCATATATTCAACCTGTTCTTTTTTATACCCTTGCAGAGGGTATTATAATTTCAGTCAAAAGTTTGCAACGCAGTGAAGGAGACATTTCCGACCCTATAAAGTATATATATTCTTGATCAGCATCACCAGGAGAGTCGATCTAGCCATGTCCGTCTGTCCGTCTGTCCGTCCGTCTGTCCGTCCGTCCGTTTCTACGCAAACTAGTCCCTCAGTTTTAAAGCTATCTGCTTGAAACTTTCCCAAAAGTTGTCTTTCTATTGCAGGTAGTATATAAGTCGGAACGAGCCGGATCGGGCGACTATATCATATAGCTGCCATATAACTGAACGATCGGAAATGCCATAACTTTGGTGTTTTTAAAGTTAGGAAGTTGGGATTTTCTATGGGTTTTATTTTTGGCTAATCAATCCGACCAACCAAATTTCATAAGGATCGGACGACTATATCTTATAGCTGCCATATAACTGAACGATTGGAAATGACATAACTTTGGTGTTTTTAAAGTTAGGAAGTTGGGACTTTTTATGAGTATTAAGAATGCATCATATGAATAATTTTGGAGAATATAATTTATAGAATATTCTGCAAGGGTATATCAACTTCGGCTCTGCCCGAAGTTAGCTTTCCTTTCTTGTTTAAACATAATTATAATTTATTGTCTTCATTGACGTATTTTTTTTTAAATTATTCAACAGTGTCTTATATTTTATTTTTAATTTTGAACTTAACACTACCAAAAAATGTACCCGCAAAAGTGTGCGTACACCTATTTAAAACACAAATAATATTATTTTTAGTAACTCGTAGGATATCCTTTTCTCTGCAAAACTTCCGTAAGGCGTCTCGGCATGAAATCCATTTTTATACCCTTGCAGAGGGTATTATAATTTTGGTCAAAAGTGTGCAACGCAGTGAAGGAGACATCTCCGACCCTATAAAGTATATATATTCTTGATCAGGATCACCTCCAGAGTTGATATAGACATGTCCGTCTGTCCGTCTGTCTGTTTCTACGCAAACTAGTCTCTCAGTTTTAAAGCTATCGAGTTGAAACTTTGCACACACCCTTCTTTCCTTTGCACGCAGTATATATGTCGGAAAGGCCGGGATCGGCCGACTATATCCTATAGCTGCCATATAACTGATTGATCGGAAATGCCATAACTTTGGTGTTTGTAAAGTTAGGAAGTTGGGATTTTCTAAGTGTTTTATATTTGGCCAATCAATCCGACCTACCAAATTTCATAAGGATCGGCCGACTATATCCTATAGCTGCCATATAACTGATTTATCGGAAATGCCATAACTTTGGTGTTTGTGAAGTTAGCAAGTAGGGATTTTCTATGAGTATTAAGAATGCATCATATTATTAAATTTTGGAGAATATAATTTGCAGAGTATTCTGCAAGGGTATATCAACTTTTTTTATGGATTTTATATTTGGCCAATTTATCCGACCTGCCAAATTTCATAAGGATCGGCCGACTATATCCTATAGCTGCCATATAACTGATTGATCGGAAATGCCATAACTTTGGTGTTTTTATAAAGTTAGAAAGTTGGGATTTCCTATGGGTTTTATTTTTGGCCAATTAATCCGACCTACCAAATTTTATATGGATCGGCCGACTATATTCTATAGCTGCCATATAACTAATCGATTGGAAATGCCATAGCTTTGGTGTTTTTAAAGTTAGGAAGTTGGGATTTTTTATGAATATTAAGAATGCATCATATGAATAATTTTGGAGAATATAATTTACAGAATATTCTGCAAGGGTATTTCAACTTCGGCTCCGCCCGAAGTTAGCTTTCCTTTCTTGTTTTTAGATGTTATCGTGTGTCTTCGGATTTTCCTCTCAAGAAGATCCCAAAAATGCTCAATTAGGCTTAGATAGGGACTTTGGGGAGGTGTTCGCAGCTGATTTATGACGTTATACAGCAGCCAAAGCTTGAATAGATTTGATAATATTCCTCTGCTCGCGGCTTATAAGCAAAGGCGGACGGCCAGAACGAGCCTTTGGCAAGATACTTCCAGCTGAGTTTTAGTTATTTATCACTCTTTGGATGGATGAGTGGGTTCTACCAACTAAAGCACCAATTTCTCTATAAGATTGTCCATCCAGAAAACCTTTTAATATAATTTTCCGCTCCTCAACAGAAATTTCCTTGCCTTTTTGTTCCATGTTGCAATATGCTCGTTATTATAATGAAAGAGTTTCATTTTAACTGCGTAATGTCTATTTTTAGACATTCTAAAGTAGATCGGCGACAACAAAATTAACGGTAATCGCACAATCCTGCATTCCTCGAAGTTGAAAACTGCTGTACGCAGACTTTTGCGCGTACACTTTTTCGTAGTGTTAAGTTTAAAATTAAAAATAAAATATAACCCCCTGTTGAATATTTCTAATATTTCACCGTCAATGAAGCCAATAAACCATAGTTTTGTTTTAAAAAAATAATGAATAAAATACATGCATAAATGGCCGAACAATTAATGTTCAAATTTTGATTTTGACATTTTTTGTGGGTGTGCGCAGAGATATGCGAGTGAGTGTATATGGATGACCTAGTTGTCATCGGTTCTTCAGAAAAACATATGATTAAAAAATCTTACTAACGTTTTTGATTTATGCAGGAAGCACAACCTTAAATTGCACCCAGAAATGTGCACATTTTTCAGACACGAAGTGACCTTCCTTGGACACAAGTGTACTGACAAAGGTATTTTGCCAGACAATAAAAAATACGATGTAATAGAAAAATACCCAGTCCCAACGGACGCAGACAGCGCTAGAAGACTCGTTGCATTTTTCAATTACTACAGACGTTTTATTATGTAAAAAGAATGTTAAATTCGAATGGACAGATGAATGTCAAAACGCATTCGAATACCTTAAAATTCAATTGATGAAACCTACACTTCTACAATACCCAGATTTTAATAAAGAATTTTGTATAACAACAGATGCAAGCAAACAAGCGTGTGGAGCTGTTCTTACTCAAGATTTCAATTACACACAGCTACCAGTAGCCTATGCATCAAGATCATTTACTAAAGGAGAAAGCAACAAAAATACAACTGAACTGAGCAATTAATCATTTTCGACCATATATTTATGGAAGACATTTCACAGTCAAGACAGACCATAGGCCATTAACTTACTTATTTTCGATGACAAACCCGAGCTCAAAACTAACGCGAATGAGATTAGACATAGAAGAATATGATTTTACTGTGGAATGTCTTAAAATATTAATTCTGAAACTGTCTTGGACGTGCTATACCTCAAGCTCCGTGTTGACTCGTTTTTTCTGAGTTCCCGCTACTGTTACGACCAACAATAAGCTTCAACAAATCGTCCCGGAGCCTACGTCGTCTGCACATGCTGATGTTTTTCCCGTATCGTTGCTGATTTTGGTAAAATAAAACTATATTCTTCGCGTCGCAAAAGCCACTTATATCCCCGAAGATCACTCAAATCGTCGCAAACACGGTGTAAAACGGCAAAAAGGCAGAAAACTCCCTTGAGCCAGAAAACGTGTCAAAAGTAAGCAAAAAACTAGAGGTGAACCAGGTCAGCTGTTGTCACCATTCACACGGCACGATCACACCACCGCAGAAGTGTGACTGTTAAAAGAGTTCGTGTTGTAGCAGCTAGCTTATTTTTCGCAAATCCATTTTCTTGAAATTCTAACTACCTAAACATGCCACAACCGCCAGCAAAGAGAACCAGGGAAAAAACGTCCACTGAGTTAAGTTCTCCAACAGATGGGCTTTGGGAAAAAATAAGCCAGAAGTTTGCTGAGCAAACTGATTTCTTTAAAAACCATATGGCTGAACTGGAGAATCGCATTACGACCAAAATTACTGTTACGCTGGACGCTATTAACAGTGATATGTCGGAAATCATGAAGAGAGTTGAGCGTTTGGAGAGTGATCGCCTAAAGTCGGCATCTGAGCTGCAGCAAAATGAAAGGTTAGCTTGTGATATCCGCCTTCATGGGGTACCATTTAATCAAGGCGAAGATGTGAGGGCATTGTTTCACACCCTTTGCTTTAACCTTAAGGTTACCCCCACCCCAAGAATTCGAGATATATTCCGGATGAAACCCCCTAGAAACGGTCGTTCTATAGTTGACCCAATTATAATGATCAAGTTTGATAGACTTGAGGACAAGGCTAACCTAATGCGTACCGTGGGTGCACTACGGCGTGAAACGAAAAGCCAGCTTTCTCTAAGTTATGTTGGCATAGATTCGCCCATTCCAATCTATCTGAAAGAACAGCTGACTAAAACCAACTATGAGATTTTTAAAGCAGCCATGCACATGAAGCGTCAGAAGGTCTTATCGGCTGTCTTCACTCGTCGAGAAATGGTCCACGTAAAGAAGACGGGCAGTGATCAGGTCCTATGCATTGAGAACATGAAGGCCCTTACCGACATTAATCCTGATCGGCATGAGACACCTGCTGAAACTGACTCTAGGAAGGATGGAGCGACACCTAATTTATTTCGTTAATGCAGTTCATCTAAATGTTCTATATGTTCATTTTAAGGTATTATTAGTTCTATTTATATTTACTTTCAATTGCAATTTGTACTTTTATTATATTATCACTCGGACTTCAGCCAGCAAATGTCACACACCCTACCCATTTCACAAAATCCTCACAAACCCTACTAGATGTATTTTTCGTAGATGACGCAAGTAAAATCCTTTTATATGACCAGGTATCTGTACCAGTTTTCTCGCGGCATGATCTTATCTACTTGACGTATAGCATAGACGTAAGCGCTGAGGAATACTCCATAACCTATCGGGCCTTAAAAGAAATAAACTATACGCTACTGGACTCAGAGTGTAACTCTTACAACTGGCAAGCATTGTATACAATTCCCAATGTTGATTTACAGTTAGAGTTCGTTAACAACAATATCGAGCTTCTATACAACAAATATGTACCAGTCAAAACTAAAAAAATTAGGCCAAATGAAAACCCATGGATTAGCATGGAAATCAAAAATACAATTAATGCGAGTGATAGGACCTATAGAAAGTGGAAACGCTATAAAACAAATTACTTACACAAGCAGTACAGTTCCTTGAGAATAAAGGTCAATAAGTCATGCTGGTTAGCTAAAAGGAAATTCTATCAACAGAAATTCAATAATGTGTCATCTGGTAAAGAATTCTGGAAAAACATAAAAAGTATTGGAGTAGGAAAACAACGACAAGAGACAGCTTGCCATATTAATCCTAATGAATTAAATAATAAATTTGTGAAATCTCAGCCTTTAGTACCTGATCAAACTAACAACCCGTACCTGAACACATTGCCAAACAACAACTGTGATACTAGCTTTAGTTTTGTTTGTGTGAGTCAGTGTGATGTCCTACAGTCCATGTTAAATATAAAATCAAGTGCAATGGGTCTCGATAATATAAGTTAACACGGTCACCCGGCAACAGAGAAGTTGCCAAACTGATCACGCGTAGCCGGCATGAGAATAATGCAAAGCCAGCGACACCTGCGGATATTGCACAACGACGGTAGCAGAAGCCCAAGCTTCGGTCAGCGCTATCAGCGGGCAATGCACTGCGACGCAACCGACGGCTACCCAACACCACACACGGGGCGCCGGGTCAGCACTTTCAGGGCATAGGGCTAGCTTTCATTATAAGAATTTATGTACTTAGTATTTAGTTGAATTTTGGAAATAAATCGTGACGGTCATCGCCTCCCGAAACCTAAGTCTTCTCATTCGCGCAGTACCGCGCGTCTTAAGTAAAAACCTGAATAAGGAAATAATTAATTGGCACCCAACGCGTTCGTAAGACCCTCGATCCGTTTAAATAAAAAATAAAAAACACTTTCGTAAGACCCTCGAACAGTTAAAAAAAGACATTTTAAAAAACCAATTCGCCAACTCCGTCGAACCGGCAGCAGCAATTAAAAGAAGGAAGATAACTCGAGCATCAGCAGCAATTTAATTTTTCTACAATTAAAAAAAACCATGTAAGTGGAGTGTTCATTGATATTCATTGATATTTTTCCCCGAATTTTTTAAAATCAGAATATTTTCCAAAAAGTAATTTTGACAATTATAAAATAACAAAATAAATAAAAATATTTCAAGAGTCTAAAAAATAAAAAGGCACAAGCTCGGGAAATAATTTTTCAAAATTTTTATTTTTCCGACAAAGAAATTAAATACAGTGGGAACAAAATTCTTTGTTCTTTGTGTTAAAACATATGAGTGATAGTGAGATAGAAGAATTGTTAAAAGAATTCCGAAAGCTAAAAAGCGCGGATAATTTTCAAGTAGACCAAAACAACTTAAATATGGCAATGACCAACGACCAATTAAAGGCCATTATAGAGGGCGCGGTTGCGAGCGCACTCGCCGCACAGGAAAAAAATTTCGAACAAAAATTACAGGACGTTCAGAAGCGCCTAGGTGGTGTTAATATCGGTACACCAGAAGTAGAAACATACAGAGATCAGAATAGGTATTACATGTAATGAGACCTTAGATATTATGAAGTCCCTGCCGGACTTCGAGGGTAAAGATGAGACGTACGTCTCATGGAGAAAAGCGGCGCACCCCGCATATAAAGTGTACGAAAAATACGATGGAAGTTCCAAACATTACCAAGCTTTAGGGATACTAATAAATAAAATAAAAAGTTCAGCCGATATGGTTCTTTCGTCGTTCAACACACCTCTGAACTTTAAGGCCATAATAAACCGACTAGACTTCACATACGCGGACAAGCGGCCGGTATATTTAATAGAACAGGAGATGTCAACGCTCCGCCAAGGAAACATGACACTCTTACAATACTATGACGAAGTAGAGAAAAAACTGACTCTGCTTATAAATAAGACAATTATGACCTACGACAACACCGTAGCTGCTCCACTGAACGAAAAATACAGAGCGGATGCGCTACGCGTTTTTATTTCTGGAACAAGAAACTCGCTAAGCGATGTTCTTTTTCAGCAAGACCATCTGATCTTCCTTCCGCTCTAGCGCTAGCACAGGAAGTAGAGGCTAACCATGAGCGATATATGTTCGCAAGTAATTTTGCCCGTAGCACGGAGGAAAAACTCCAAAGGTCCGAACAGAGACAACTGGACAGAGAAAGAAATACGGTAACAGAATCTAGATTCCACCCGGAGGGTAAAAACCCCCATTTTAATAAAAGGCCAAGACAGCCACTTAGACAAGATCCGGTACAGCCAATGGACGTCGATAGCTCATCTCGCTTTAGACAGCCAACTCAAAATCAACAAAGTGGTCCGTTTCAAAGACAGCCCCAAAACAGTCAATGGCAGACAAGTCCACAAAAATCCAAGCGAACGCTTACAATAACCAGGGACTGGCAAGTAAAAGACCTAATAATAGTAGCGCTAGGTACACAGGCCCGAAACATCAAAGAATAAACCATTTAGCGTTAGACAACGATTTACCGAACGAAAACAATGACGAATACCCTACAGTAGCAGAGGAAGAAGTAGAAGATGTGGACGATGACCTTGTAGAATATGACGAAATGAATTTTTTAGGCATAACTCCCTGCTCCCATTCATAGAAAGGGATATCGCAGGGAGGAAAATCAAACTTTTGATAGACACAGGGGCTTCCAAAAATTATATCAAGCCTATGAAAGAATTAAAAAACATTATTTACGTAAATAAACCTTTTCTGTAAAATCAATCCATGGTCACAACACCATAAATAAAAAATGTATGATGCACCTTTTTAACACAACTACAACATTTTTCTTACTACCGAACTTAACGACCTTTGACGGAATAATCGGACTAGACTTACTAAAAAAAACTTATGTCGTACTCGACCTAAAAGACAAGAAATTAATAACTAATTGCAGTGCAGAAGAAATTAAATTTTTAAAATGTGCAAATGTTAATTTTACAAAGGTTGAGGATATTGAGGTACCCCAGGAAATTTTAGGAAAATTCCAGGACATGTTGGGAAATCGCACAGGCGTATTCGCAGAGCCGAACGAGGCGCTGCCTTACAATACTAATATCATTGGTACTATCCGGACAGAGAACGAAGACCCAATATATTCAAAATTGTACCCATACCCGATGGGTGTGTCCGACTTTGTAAATAAAGAAACAAAAGCCATGTTACGAGACGGCATAATCCGACCATCTCGGTCTCCGTATAACAATCCTGTTTGGGTTGTAGATAAAAAAGGGACCGATGAGCAGGGAAACACAAAAAACGCCTAGTAATAGACTTCCGAAAACTTAACTTAAAGACAATAGAACAAATACCCTATCCCGAATGTTGTTTTTATCCTGGCAAATTTAGGGAGGGCGAAACACTTTACCACATTGGATTTGAAGTCTGGTTTCCACCAGATACTTCTCGCCGAAAACGACAGAGAGAAAACAGCCTTCTCAGTAGGAAATGGGAAATATGAATTTTGCAGACTGCCCTTTGGATTGAAGAACGCGCCCAGCATTTTTCAGAGAGCCATCGATGATGTGCTCAGAGAACAAATAGGGAAATCATGCTATGTCTATGTCGATGACGTAATTATTTTTTCAGAAAATATGCACGATCATGTGAAACACATAGCATGGGTCTTGGACAAATTATATGAGGCCAACATGAGGGTTTCACGTGAAAAATCTAATTTCTTTAAAGAAAGCGTAGAGTATTTAGGTTTCGTAGTTTCACGAGGAGGCATAAGAACATGCCCTAGCAAAGTAGATGCAATTCGTAACTACGAGCAACCAACCACTCTATTTAATGTCAGATCATTCCTTGTATTAGCAAGTTACTATAGGTGTTTTATTAAGGACTTTGCATCTATTGCAAAACCTATAAGTGACATCCTAAAAGGCGAGAATGGCAAAGTAAGCGCAGGTCAATCTAAAAAAATACCCGTTAACTTTGATGAACATCAGCGCCAGGCATTTGAGAAGCTTAAGAATGATCTCGCGTCTGAAAACATAATGTTATTATATCCAAATTAAAAAAACCTTTGACTTAACGACGGACGCTTCGTCTTTCGGTTTGGGAGCAGTCTTATCACAAGACGGAAAACCCATAACCATGATATCACGAACTTTAAAAGACAGGGAACTAAATTTTGCAACAAACGAAAGAGAGTTGTTGGCAATTGTGTGGGCCTTAAAGAGCCTCAGAAATTACCTATACGGCGTAAAAAATTTAAACATTTTTACTGACCACCAACCACTAACTTTCGCCGTCTCAGATCGCAATCCAAACGCAAAAATTAAGCGCTGGAAAGCTTTCGTTGACGAGCACAATGCACAAATTTTTTACAAGCCAGGAAAAGAGAACTACGTTGCTGACGCGCTGTCCCGACAGCACATTCATTCGCTAGAAGAAGATGCGCAGTCAGATATTGCCACAATACATAGCGAATTATCACTAACCTACACCATCGAAAAAACGGACAAGCCGGTCAACTGCTTTCGGAACCAAATAATAATAGAAGAAAGCGGAATTGCTTCAGTTAGAACGGTCATTATGTTTGGTGAAAAGACTCGACATCTCTTACATTTCTCGGATAGAGAAACACTTATGCAGAAAATATGTGATGTGGTCAAGAAGGACGTAGTCAATGCAATTTTTTGCGAACTACCAGTACTGGCATTTATCCAACATAAATTAATAGAAACATTCCCGACAACCACTTTTCGTTACACAAACCGCATGGTGACCGACATCTTAGACAAAAACGAACAAAAAGAAATTACTGTGTCAGAACATAACAGGGCTCATAGAGCTGGACAGGAAAACGTGAAGCAGATCATGCAGGACTATTTTTTTTCCCAAAATGACTCATATGGCAAATGAGGTCGTCGCAAATTGTAAAATTTGCCAGAAGGCAAAATATGATCGACACCCTCAGAAACAGATTCTCGAGGAAACACCTATTCCCTCATACACGGGCGAAATATTACATATTGACATATTTTCGACCGACAAAAAATACTTTCTTACTTGTGTAGATAAATTTTCAAAATTTTCAATTGTCCAACCAATTGCTTCCGGAATCATTGCAGACGTACAAACCGCGATATTACAACTTATAAATTTCTATCGACGACCAAAAACAATTTATTGCGATAATGAGCCTTCTATAAAATCCGAAACAATTAAGTCCCTTTTAAGTAACCGGTTTAACGTACAAATCGTTAATGCACCGCCTCTTCATAGTACATCGAACGGACAAGTGGAAAGATTCCACAGTACACTGACAGAAATTGCACGGTGCTTAAAAATTGAAAGAAGTATTGAAGACACTATTGAACTAATACTTCTCGCGGCTATAGAATACAATATAACTATTCACTCAGTAACAAATAAAAGACCCATTGACATAATACACTCATCGACCATTGAGCTCAACACAGAAATTAGGGATAAAGTCTTAAATGCCCAGAACATTCAACTACAAAGATTGAACAAAACAAGACAAGACAGAAATTTTCAGGTAGGAGACAAGGTTCTTGTGAAATCAAATAAGAGGTTGGGAAACAAACTTTCAGATTTGTACTCCGAGGAAACCGTCGAAGCAGACTTAGGGACCACAGTCTTAATAAAAGGGAGGGTGGTCCATAAGGACAATTTGAGGTAATTACAATAAATCTTATTTTTCTTTTTATTTTTATCTTCGACACACTAGGATTTGGATGATTCTACTCCTCGCCGTACCAATAGCAGCTAAAATGACCGACTACACGACCTCAAATTACATACCAATCATAGACGGGCATGTGACTATTTGGAGAGACTTCCAATACCTCAAACACTCAACCAACTTAACCATGTACTCGGAAATAGTTAAAGAAACAGAAGAAATGAGAAACCATTTCCCCAGTCACATATGAGGCAGATATTAGACTCAGATTTACGACACATTAAGACTCTCATAGATACCGTAAATGTTCATCATAGACACGCTAGAAGCATAAATTTATTAGGCACCGCATTAAAAATCGTAGCCGGTACTCCAGATTTTGATGACTTTGAGAACATTAAATTTAGGCAGAAAGAACTCATAGAATCAGAAAGTAGACAAATAAAAATTAACACAAAGACCCAGGAACAAATAAACATCCTAACGAACACGGTAAACATTTTAGTAAAAATGCAAAAGCAAAACAGATAAATACAGAAAATTTATATGAGAACTTGCTATCAAGAAATAGAATTATTATTTCCGAACTCGAGGCCTTAATGTTGTCGGTTACTCTTGCAAAAATTGGAATAATCAATCCCGCGATTTTAGACTCAAATGACTTACAAAATTTAATCAATGAACATTCCACAAATGTTACTATAACCGATCTAATGGAAATAGCTCAAATTAAAGTCTTATTAAATAATAACTTTTTACGCTTTATATTAAAATATCCTAAGCCCTACATAGCTTGTAAAAAAATTTTGCACCGCGTTGAACACAACGGCACTATTCTTAATTTTGCTGAAGGCGATAGTATAGCTGACTGCGGTAACAAAATCATGTCGATTGGAAACTGCAGCGCTGCCCTTACGACAACATTCTGCAGAGAACTGCCCTATGCAACATGCGCACAACAACTCCACTCAGGAGGCAACGCACACTGTTCGACTCGCACCAGCCACCTCGAGCCACTAACAATTATCGATGACGGCGTTATTATTCTCAATGACGGAACAGCTACGGTCAATGGACAACTGGTAACTGGAACGTTCCTCGTTACATTCGACGAGGAGGTAAAAGTAAACAACACCTTATACCGAAACTTGAAGAGCTACGTAAAAAAATTCCCAGCACCCGCTGCATCAACGGTCCTTAACATTACAGACCATCAGGAAATACTGAGTTTACCATACTTACAGAAATTAAACATAGAAAACCTACGATACATTGGCGAAATGGAAAAGAGACTGGAAAACCGGCCTATAATATCTGGAGTGGCCGCGATCGCTTTCTTCGCCATCTGCTTTATCATTTTCAAGCTCTACCAAAGACGCCAGCGAGTTCGTCGCCAGCATGACCTTCAAGTTATTATTGACGGTTTCAAGAAGTCCGAGGACGTCCTTCATCTAAGCGGGGGAGGAGTTAACACGGTCACCCGGCAACAGAGAAGTTGCCAAACTGATCACGCGTAGCCGGCATGAGAATAATGCAAAGCCAGCGACACCTGCGGATATTGCACAACGACGGTAGCAGAAGCCCAAGCTTCGGTCAGCGCTATCAGCGGGCAATGCACTGCGACGCAACCGACGGCTACCCAACACCACACACGGGGCGCCGGGTCAGCACTTTCAGGGCATAGGGCTAGCTTTCATTATAAGAATTTATGTACTTAGTATTTAGTTGAATTTTGGAAATAAATCGTGACGGTCATCGCCTCCCGAAACCTAAGTCTTCTCATTCGCGCAGTACCGCGCGTCTTAAGTAAAAACCTGAATAAGGAAATAATTAATTTATACATCCAAAATTTTTACTAATCCTTGTACCCAAGCTCCTTCCATATATAACACACATTTTTAATACAGCAATAACATCTTCTACATTTCCAACATGCTGGAAGACAGCCAAAGTACTTCCTATACCAAAAATAAAGGGTGAATATAGACCGATATCCATACTTTCCTTTCTATCCAAAGCATTTGAGCGCCTAGTCTCCACACAAATTAATTTGTATCTTCACGATAATCCACTGTTGAAAGCACGACAACATGGCCCTCGGAAAACGCGTAGTTGTATGACAGCAATTTTAAAAATTTCAGAGGATATTCGCAGGAAAACGGATGACAGGCAAGTTACATTTCTAACACTGCTAAACTATAGCAAGGATTTCGACACTGTCGATCATTTTATTCTGTGTAATAAGTTAGATATCTGAATGTCTTGATGTCAGTAATAGTGAACTTAAACTAGTTAGCAATTGGGCAATGAATAACGGTCTTTAAATAAATCCAAAAAAATCCAAATGTTTGATAATTTTTAAAAAATAAATAAACGCACCATTGCAAAGGCTCAAGGTTGATACTGATGAGATTGAATACGTAAATCGAGCTAACAACCTCGGAATTGTGTTCAACAGCACTGTTTCGTGGTTAAATCATATTAACTATATAGTTGGTAAGACGTATTGTCAACTACGTCAATTAAAACTGATCAAGAGTATTTTACCAACCCATAGTAAAATGGTATTAGCAAAGTCTATTATAATCCCATCACTATTATACTGCATTGAAATATTTGGAAAATGTGACTCAATAAGTAGGAATAAATTAACCGTAGCATACAACAATATAGCAAGATTTATTTTCAATATTAAACCACACGATTCAATTTCAAGTCATGCTAAACAAATCTTTAGACTAGACTTTTCCACATTAGTTGAATTTAGGACACTGATTCTCCTTCACAAAATAGTCACGACCAAGGAACCAAATTACTTGTTTTCGTTTCTCAACTTTGCACAATCAGCCAGAACGAATAATATAATTCCCACAAGAATCAACTAATCCCCAAGTGAAAATCACTTCTTTGCATGGGCTGTTAAGCTTTGGAATAATTTACCACACAGTTTAAAGAATACAAGAAGTGCTAGACAGTTTCGGAAAGAATTATTATTAATTTATGTTGGTATTGTATCGACCTTGTAAACAATAATTGTAGTGTTATTGAATTACTCGAGGTCATACGTTGGTTATATTTTAATTTCTTCTATAACACAACGATTTATTCCACTTAACTTTCATCACACTTACACTCCCTGGGGAGTGAACCCGACTATGATAGGACTAGCTAGTTTCGTCTGCACGTCACCTCAGACTCATCAGCTATCTACGGGTATGGAAGCAGAGCGTCAGAAACTCCCCAATGTTACGATCAGAAAGCTTTTTGGCAATTGTGAGTTACCAAAGTTCATTGGTTTTAACATAGGTGGAGTTCTGTCGTTAAAGCTTCTATCAGTGTGTGAAAGTTTTCAGTGTTTTGTCTGTTGAAAAACCATCGGTTTTTTCGATATGCAGACTGGTAAATGAACAAATAGTTGAAGATTGTTTTTTTAATTGCTGAATTTAGGGCGAGTGGATCCCTTTTGTTTATGTTGGTATTGTATCCACCTTGTAAACAATAATTGTAGTGTTATTGAATTACTCGAGGTCATACGTTGGTTATATTTTAATTTCTTCTATAACACAACGATTTATTCCACTTAACTTTCAGTCTGCATATCGAAAAAACCGATGGTTTTTCAACAGACAAAACACTGAAAACTTTCACAAACTGATAGAAGCTTTAACGACAGAACTCCACCTATGTTAAAACCAATGAACTTTGGTAACTCACAATTGCCAAAAAAGCTTCTCTGATCGTAACATAGGGGAGTTTCTGACGCTCTGCTTCCATCCCCGTAGATAGCTGATGAGTCTGAGGTGACGTGCAGACGAAACTAGCTAGTCCTATCATAGTCGGGTTCACTCCCCAGGGAGTGTAAGTGTGATGAAAGTTAAGTGGAATAAATCGTTGTGTTATAGAAGAAATTAAAATATAACCAACGTATGACCTCGAGTAATTCAATAACACTACAATTATTGTTTACAAGGTCGATACAATACCAACATAAACAAAAGGGATCTACTCGCCCTAAATTCAGCAATTAAAAAAACAATCTTCAACTATTTGTTGTATTTACCAGTCTGCATATCGAAAAAAACCGATGGTTTTTCAACAGACAAAACACTGAAAACTTTCACACACTGATAGAAGCTTTAACGACAGAACTCCACCTATGTTAAAACCAATGAACTTTGGTAACTCACAATTGCCAAAAAAGCTTCTCTGATCGTAACATTGGGGAGTTTCTGACGCTCTGCTTCCATCCCCGTAGATAGCTGATGAGTCTGAGGTGACGTGCAGACGAAACTAGCTAGTCCTATCATAGTCGGGTTCACTCCCCAGGGGAGGTAAGTGTGATGGAAAGTTAAGTGGAATAAATCGTTGTGTTATAGAAGAAATTAAAATATAACCAACGTATGACCTCGAGTAATTCAATAACACTACAATTATTGTTTACAAGGTCGATACAAAACCAACATAAACAAAAGGGATCTACTCGCCCTAAATTCAGCAATTAAAAAAACAATCTTCAACTATTTGTTGTATTTACCAGTCTGCATATCGAAAAAAACCGATGGTTTTTCAACAGACAAAACACTGAAAACTTTCACACACTGATAGAAGCTTTAACGACAGAACTCCACCTATGTTAAAACCAATGAACTTTGGTAACTCACAATTGCCAAAAAAAAGCTTCTCTGATCGTAACATTGGGGAGTTTCTGACGCTCTGCTTCCATCCCCGTAGATAGCTGATGAGTCTGAGGTGACGTGCAGACGAAACTAGCTAGTCCTATCATAGTCGGGTTCACTCCCCAGGGAGTGTAAGTGTGATGAAAGTTAAGTGGAATAAATCGTTGTGTTATAGAAGAAATTAAAATATAACCAACGTATGACCTCGAGTAATTCAATAACACTACAATTATTGTTTACAAGGTCGATACAAAACCAACATAAACAAAAGGGATCCACTCGCCCTAAATTCAGCAATTAAACAATCTTCAACTATTTGTTGTATTTACCAGTCTGCATATCGAAAAAACCGATGGTTTTTCAACAGACAAAACACTGAAAACTTTCACACACTGATAGAAGCTTTAACGACAGAACTCCACCTATGTTAAAACCAATGAACTTTGGTAACTCACAATTGCCAAAAAAAAGCTTCTCTGATCGTAACATTGGGGAGTTTCTGACGCTCTGCTTCCATCCCCGTAGATAGCTGATGAGTCTGAGGTGACGTGCAGACGAAACTAGCTAGTCCTATCATAGTCGGGTTCACTCCCCAGGGAGTGTAAGTGTGATGAAAGTTAAGTGGAATAAATCGTTGTGTTATAGAAGAAATTAAAATATAACCAACGTATGACCTCGAGTAATTCAATAACACTACAATTATTGTTTACAAGGTCGATACAAAACCAACATAAACAAAAGGGATCCACTCGCCCTAAATTCAGCAATTAAACAAATCTTCAACTATTTGTTGTATTTACCAGTCTGCATATCGAAAAAACCGATGGTTTTTCAACAGACAAAACACTGAAAACTTTCACACACTGATAGAAGCTTTAACGACAGAACTCCACCTATGTTAAAACCAATGAACTTTGGTAACTCACAATTGCCAAAAAAAAGCTTCTCTGATCGTAACATTGGGGAGTTTCTGACGCTCTGCTTCCATCCCCGTAGATAGCTGATGAGTCTGAGGTGACGTGCAGACGAAACTAGCTAGTCCTATCATAGTCGGGTTCACTCCCCAGGGAGTGTAAGTGTGATGAAAGTTAAGTGGAATAAATCGTTGTGTTATAGAAGAAATTAAAATATAACCAACGTATGACCTCGAGTAATTCAATAACACTACAATTATTGTTTACAAGGTCGATACAAAACCAACATAAACAAAAGGGATCCACTCGCCCTAAATTCAGCAATTAAACAATCTTCAACTATTTGTTGTATTTACCAGTCTGCATATCGAAAAAAACCGATGGTTTTTCAACAGACAAAACACTGAAAACTTTCACACACTGATAGAAGCTTTAACGACAGAACTCCACCTATGTTAAAACCAATGAACTTTGGTAACTCACAATTGCCAAAAAAAAGCTTCTCTGATCGTAACATTGGGGAGTTTCTGACGCTCTGCTTCCATCCCCGTAGATAGCTGATGAGTCTGAGGTGACGTGCAGACGAAACTAGCTAGTCCTATCATAGTCGGGTTCACTCCCCAGGGAGTGTAAGTGTGATGAAAGTTAAGTGGAATAAATCGTTGTGTTATAGAAGAAATTAAAATATAACCAACGTATGACCTCGAGTAATTCAATAACACTACAATTATTGTTTACAAGGTCGATACAAAACCAACATAAACAAAAGGGATCCACTCGCCCTAAATTCAGCAATTAAACAATCTTCAACTATTTGTTGTATTTACCAGTCTGCATATCGAAAAAACCGATGGTTTTTCAACAGACAAAACACTGAAAACTTTCACACACTGATAGAAGCTTTAACGACAGAACTCCACCTATGTTAAAACCAATGAACTTTGGTAACTCACAATTGCCAAAAAAAAAGCTTCTCTGATCGTAACATTGGGGAGTTTCTGACGCTCTGCTTCCATCCCCGTAGATAGCTGATGAGTCTGAGGTGACGTGCAGACGAAACTAGCTAGTCCTATCATAGTCGGGTTCACTCCCCAGGGAGTGTAAGTGTGATGAAAGTTAAGTGGAATAAATCGTTGTGTTATAGAAGAAATTAAAATATAACCAACGTATGACCTCGAGTAATTCAATAACACTACAATTATTGTTTACAAGGTCGATACAAAACCAACATAAACAAAAGGGATCCACTCGCCCTAAATTCAGCAATTAAACAATCTTCAACTATTTGTTGTATTTACCAGTCTGCATATCGAAAAAACCGATGGTTTTTCAACAGACAAAACACTGAAAACTTTCACACACTGATAGAAGCTTTAACGACAGAACTCCACCTATGTTAAAACCAATGAACTTTGGTAACTCACAATTGCCAAAAAAAAAGCTTCTCTGATCGTAACATTGGGGAGTTTCTGACGCTCTGCTTCCATCCCCGTAGATAGCTGATGAGTCTGAGGTGACGTGCAGACGAAACTAGCTAGTCCTATCATAGTCGGGTTCACTCCCCAGGGAGTGTAAGTGTGATGAAAGTTAAGTGGAATAAATCGTTGTGTTATAGAAGAAATTAAAATATAACCAACGTATGACCTCGAGTAATTCAATAACACTACAATTATTGTTTACAAGGTCGATACAAAACCAACATAAACAAAAGGGATCCACTCGCCCTAAATTCAGCAATTAAACAATCTTCAACTATTTGTTGTATTTACCAGTCTGCATATCGAAAAAAACCGATGGTTTTTCAACAGACAAAACACTGAAAACTTTCACACACTGATAGAAGCTTTAACGACAGAACTCCACCTATGTTAAAACCAATGAACTTTGGTAACTCACAATTGCCAAAAAAAAAGCTTCTCTGATCGTAACATTGGGGAGTTTCTGACGCTCTGCTTCCATCCCCGTAGATAGCTGATGAGTCTGAGGTGACGTGCAGACGAAACTAGCTAGTCCTATCATAGTCGGGTTCACTCCCCAGGGAGTGTAAGTGTGATGAAAGTTAAGTGGAATAAATCGTTGTGTTATAGAAGAAATTAAAATATAACCAACGTATGACCTCGAGTAATTCAATAACACTACAATTATTGTTTACAAGGTCGATACAAAACCAACATAAACAAAAGGGATCCACTCGCCCTAAATTCAGCAATTAAACAATCTTCAACTATTTGTTGTATTTACCAGTCTGCATATCGAAAAAAACCGATGGTTTTTCAACAGACAAAACACTGAAAACTTTCACACACTGATAGAAGCTTTAACGACAGAACTCCACCTATGTTAAAACCAATGAACTTTGGTAACTCACAATTGCCAAAAAAAAGCTTCTCTGATCGTAACATTGGGGAGTTTCTGACGCTCTGCTTCCATCCCCGTAGATAGCTGATGAGTCTGAGGTGACGTGCAGACGAAACTAGCTAGTCCTATCATAGTCGGGTTCACTCCCCAGAGGAGTGTAAGTGTGATGAAAGTTAAGTGGAATAAATCGTTGTGTTATAGAAGAAATTAAAATATAACCAACGTATGACCTCGAGTAATTCAATAACACTACAATTATTGTTTACAAGGTCGATACAAAACCAACATAAACAAAAGGGATCCACTCGCCCTAAATTCAGCAATTAAACAATCTTCAACTATTTGTTGTATTTACCAGTCTGCATATCGAAAAAACCGATGGTTTTTCAACAGACAAAACACTGAAAACTTTCACACACTGATAGAAGCTTTAACGACAGAACTCCACCTATGTTAAAACCAATGAACTTTGGTAACTCACAATTGCCAAAAAAAAAGCTTCTCTGATCGTAACATTGGGGAGTTTCTGACGCTCTGCTTCCATCCCCGTAGATAGCTGATGAGTCTGAGGTGACGTGCAGACGAAACTAGCTAGTCCTATCATAGTCGGGTTCACTCCCCAGGGAGTGTAAGTGTGATGAAAGTTAAGTGGAATAAATCGTTGTGTTATAGAAGAAATTAAAATATAACCAACGTATGACCTCGAGTAATTCAATAACACTACAATTATTGTTTACAAGGTCGATACAAAACCAACATAAACAAAAGGGATCCACTCGCCCTAAATTCAGCAATTAAAAAAACAATCTTCAACTATTTGTTGTATTTACCAGTCTGCATATCGAAAAAACCGATGGTTTTTCAACAGACAAAACACTGAAAACTTTCACACACTGATAGAAGCTTTAACGACAGAACTCCACCTATGTTAAAACCAATGAACTTTGGTAACTCACAATTGCCAAAAAAAAAGCTTCTCTGATCGTAACATTGGGGAGTTTCTGACGCTCTGCTTCCATCCCCGTAGATAGCTGATGAGTCTGAGGTGACGTGCAGACGAAACTAGCTAGTCCTATCATAGTCGGGTTCACTCCCCAGGGAGTGTAAGTGTGATGAAAGTTAAGTGGAATAAATCGTTGTGTTATAGAAGAAATTAAAATATAACCAACGTATGACCTCGAGTAATTCAATAACACTACAATTATTGTTTACAAGGTCGATACAAAACCAACATAAACAAAAGGGATCCACTCGCCCTAAATTCAGCAATTAAAAAAACAATCTTCAACTATTTGTTGTATTTACCAGTCTGCATATCGAAAAAACCGATGGTTTTTCAACAGACAAAACACTGAAAACTTTCACACACTGATAGAAGCTTTAACGACAGAACTCCACCTATGTTAAAACCAATGAACTTTGGCAACTCACAATTGCCAAAAAAAGCTTCTCTGATCGTAACATTGGGGAGTTTCTGACGCTCTGCTTCCATCCCCGTAGATAGCTGATGAGTCTGAGGTGACGTGCAGACGAAACTAGCTAGTCCTATCATAGTCGGGTTCACTCCCCAGGGAGTGTAAGTGTGATGAAAGTTAAGTGGAATAAATCGTTGTGTTATAGAAGAAATTAAAATATAACCAACGTATGACCTCGAGTAATTCAATAACACTACAATTATTGTTTACAAGGTCGATACAAAACCAACATAAACAAAAGGGATCCACTCGCCATTCAGCAATTAAAAACAATCTTCAACTATTTGTTGTATTTACCAGTCTGCATATCGAAAAAAAACCGATGGTTTTTCAACAGGCAAAACACTGAAGACTTTCACACACTGATAGAAGCTTTAACGACAGAACTCCACCTATGTTAAAACCAATGAACTTTGGTAACTCACAATGGCCAAAAAAAAAGCTTTTTTGATCGTAACATTGGGGAGTTTCTGACGCTCTGCTTCCATCCCCGTAGATAGCTGATGAGTCTGAGGTGACGTGCAGACGAAACTAGCTAGTCCTATCATAGTCGGGTTCACTCCCCAGGGAGTGTAAGTGTGATGAAAGTTAAGTGGAATAAATCGTTGTGTTATAGAAGAAATTAAAATATAACCAACGTATGACCTCGAGTAATTCAATAACACTACAATTATTGTTTACAAGGTCGATACAATACCAACATAAACAAAAGGGATCTACTCGCCCTAAATTCAGCAATTAAAAAAACAATCTTCAACTATTTGTTGTATTTACCAGTCTGCATATCGAAAAAAAACCGATGGTTTTTCAACAGGCAAAACACTGAAGACTTTCACACACTGATAGAAGCTTTAACGACAGAACTCCACCTATGTTAAAACCAATGAACTTTGGTAACTCACAATTGCCAAAAAGCTTCTCTGATCGTAACATTGGGGAGTTTCTGACGCTCTGCTTCCATCCCCGTAGATAGCTGATGAGTCTGAGGTGACGTGCAAACGAAACTAGCTAGTCCTATCATAGTAGTGTGATGAAAGTTAAGTGGAATAAATCGTTGTGTTATAGAAGAAATTAAAATATAACCAACGTAAGACTTCGAGTAATTCAATAACACTACAATTATTGTTTACAAGGTCGATACAAAACCAACATAAACAAAAGGGATCCACTCGCCCTAAATTCAGCAATTAAACAATCTTCAACTATTTGTTGTATTTACCAGTCTGCATATCGAAAAAACCGATGGTTTTTCAACAGAAAAAACACTGAAAACTTTCACACACTGATAGAAGCATTAACGACAGAACTCCACCTATGTTAAAACCAATGAACTTTGGTAACTCACAATTGCCAAAAAAAAAGCTTCTCTGATCGTAACATTGGGGAGTTTCTGACGCTCTGCTTCCATCCCCGTAGATAGCTGATGAGTCTGAGGTGACGTGCAGACGAAACTAGCTAGTCCTATCATAGTCGGGTTCACTCCCCAGGGAGTGTAAGTGTGATGAAAGTTAAGTGGAATAAATCGTTGTGTTATAGAAGAAATTAAAATATAACCAACGTATGACCTCGAGTAATTCAATAACACTACAATTATTATTAATGTTAAAAAATAACTATCCCACACCCACACACAACTAATAATAAATCCAAGAACTAACTATAGATAAGAATTCAAAATTGTACTACGGATAATAATCAAAACTTGAAAATATGTTTAAGTAATTCTGTAAAACTTTCTGTAAGATTGTAAACTTTGTTTTGTGACTAGTGTTTTACTTTTAAGTTAAATTGTTATCTTTAGCGCTAGGAAGATAAATAAATAATAATAATAATATCTTAAGGGAAAAGACAATCATATAGCCGATGCGCTTTCAAGAATAACCATAACGGATTTAAAGAATATTTAAACGAATAATAAAATTCTGACAGTCACTACCAGACACCAAAGTAAACAGAAAAATTCCTGCGTAGAAAAAGAAAAGAAAACAAGAGAGAACGCTATAGTCGAGGGCCTCGACTATTAGATACCCGTTACTCAGTTAAACAACTTTAGATTTTGCATTAACATAATGTGAATTAGAGTGACCACAGGAAAAAAGGACAAAAAGTTCAAATTATCAATTTGAATTCGCCGATCTCTTAGAGCTGGCAGCTTTACAGCACGAGCATCAGCACCAGCGCTGCTTTAGCGCAGGCAGCTTTTGTCCTGCACCAGAATACACACATACGCCATTGTTTGACTCAGACCTCCAATTTGGCTAACTTAATTTGATTTGCATAGTTCTTGGGATATAGTTCGGTATTGACAAATGAAAACCATCGCAATTTCCTTTAATAGAAATCCTAATCGAAAATTAACTTTGACTCTGTTGAGCACTTTGGCCAGCTGTTCCAAAGTCATCCGTTATCATTACCACGGGCCATGAAAGGCGGAAATGTAGGCGCTAGCCAGGCTTAAGCGTTTAATGGGTTTTTGGGCGTTAGAGTATGCGTGGCAAACTTTTATTAGGCAAATCGATAGGTATTGACGAAACAAATACATATCAATTAAAATTTTCATAATAGCATCAAAACTGTGTGTGTAATTAAGCATCGAAGTCCAACAGGCACAGCTCATAATAACAATTACAACGTACTCGCCCCTGTAGTATGCATGTATCATTGTAGCGAGTACCCACTGTACCGACACCAACATTGTATTACAGTGTACTTAAACAAATACAAAAGTGCTGCCGCAAAACTTTAGCAGCCGAAATATAGGATATAGTCGGCCGCTCCTTATGAAATTTGGTAAGTCGGATTGATTGGCCAAATATAAAACCCATAGAAAATCCCAACTTCCTAACTTTACAAACACCAAAGTTATGGCATTTCCGATCGTTCAGTTATATGGCAGCTATTGGATATAGTCGGTTCCGTTCCGTTCCGACTTATATACTGCGTGCAAAGGAAAGAAGGGCGTGTGCAAAGTTTCAATTCGATAGCTTTAAAACTGAGAGACTAGTTCGCGTAGAAACAGACAGACGGACAGACAGATGGACAGACGGAATGGCTATATCAACTCAGGAGGTGATCCTGATCAAGAATATATATACTTTATAGGGTCGGAGATGTCTCCTTCACTGCGTTGCACACTTTTGACCAAAATTATAATACCCTCTGCAAGGGTATACAAAACAAAGTTGGAAGTGAAATAAACGCGAGGAAAGCCAGAAGAGAGCCGACAAAGCAGTTATGAAAGTTTTGAAAATTTGAAGCCACATCCATTTGTGTGAAAGAGTACGAGCTAAAATGTTTGCGTGAAACAACACAAAATAAAACTAAATGAAAGCAAACACCGCCTGTGCGAGGACCAGCACCGGCGCCGCCTAAAACCATAGACCAAACAACACAAAATAAAACTAAATGAAAGCAAACACCGGCTGTGCGAGGACCAGCACCGGCGCCGCCTTAAACCATAGGCCAAAGACTAGAAAAGGATAAGAAGTAGGGGAGGAATGGCAAATCCTCCTACACCTACGATGGAAAACAAAATTTTTTTACCTAGGTAGGGATACATGCAGTGCTGCCAGAAACTCCCAAGCAGAAATTTCTAGATTTTGAAAAAAAAGTTGCTAGAAATTGCTAAAAATTCGTCGAAAATAGCCAAAAAAATGCTAGACCAGTTACATTTTATTGAGCGGCAAAATTGAGAAAAAGATAAACACCGTGTGTATGCTGCGGAATTTTATTTGCGACTGACTTTATAAGTGAAGAAGGAACAAATTGATATACATATTTTGCTTACACCTAATTCGTTAAAGCGAGATGAATATAGGAGCTCCGCGATCTGTACTTATACATATACTGGCGTGCATTGCCTTATAAGGAAAATATACAGGGTCTTTATTTTCTACACCCTTCCTCAATGCAAGCATTCTACCAAAAAACTATTCAATACATATTTAACATCTCTGTAAATTTTACATGTTTCGTTTTCAAAAGGTTCTTTGTCAAAATGTCTGCTATCATTTCAGTTGTACATTTATATTTTAACAAAACTTGACCTTCCTTAACAATCTCTCTAACAAAATGATGACGTATGTCAATATGCTTGGTTCTGGAATGGTACACAGGATTCTTGGTTAACGCCTGTGCGCTCAGGTTATCTCCATAGACGACGATCGGTGTGTTGTCGTCTCCGCAGCCGATTTCCAAAATCAGCCTTCGCATGACTATCGCCTCCTTAAACGCCGCCGATAATGCCATGTACTCCGCTTCGGTACTGCTTAGCGCCACGCTTCGCTGCTTCTCCGAACGCCAAGAAATTGGACCACCAGCCAACATAAAGATGTATCCAGTGTAGGACTTCCTGTCTAGCCTGTCGCCTGCCCAATCCGCATCCACATATCCACAGAACGGTTGACCACACTGCTGATAGTGTAATTTCCAGTCAACAGTCGACGAGAGATATCTCATGACACGCCTTATGCCAGTCATGTGTTCAACATGAGGGTTTTGATTCCGCTGAGCCAACTTCGAAATGGAATGCAGTATGTCTGGCCTTGTTGTCAGTGCTAGCCACATAAGCTCTCCCACTACAGATTGATAAACTGTTGGATCAACTCTTTTGCACTGATCGCTCGTGCAATCTATTTGGAAACCTGCATCCAGAGGTGTCTTCGCCGACTTGCAATCTTCGTTGCCATGATTACGCAATAAGTCCTTGATGTATTGCGAATGTCCCAACGTAATCGCTCCAAGATCGCCTTCTCGTTCGATTTCCATACCCAAAAAATGGTTAAGAGGGCCCTTGTCAACGCATTCAAAAATTTGTGAAATGCTGCTCTTGATCTTCAGCAAATCCTCATGCGCTTGACAAGCTATAAGAATGTCGTCAACATATATAAGGATTAGTGAAAGGTTACCTTCGCCACTCTGTTTGTATAAACATGGTTCGTTGTCACAGGCAACGAATCCCAAATTCTGTAGAACTCCATTCAGCTTTTCGTTCCAGGCCCTTCCTGACTGCTTCAAACCATATATTGCTTTCCTTAGCAACAGCACCTTATCAGGATTCTTCTCATCAAGATATCCTTCGGGCTGCTTCATGTAGACAGTCTCGCTGAGATCGCTGTTGAGGTACGCCGTGCATACATCCATTTGGTGAAGGTAAAGTTTGAGCTCCGCCGCTATTGCTATCATAAAACGCACGCTCTCCAGTCGGCACACCGGCGAAAATGTTTCCATGTAGTTCACGCCAAACTGCTGGGAGCATCCCTTTGCTACCAAACGGGCCTTGAAACGTTCTATTCGACCGTCCTTGTCGCGCTTCACGTTGAACACCCACTTGCATCCTATCGCTCGCTGATCCTGGGGTAAATCGACAATCTGCCAAGTCTGATTGGCGACCAGAGAATCATATTCTCTATCCATGGCTTCACGCCACTCCGGTGCATGCGTACAACTTGAAACCTCTTTAAAAGTTAACGGAATTGGAACATTTTCCGAAACAAGAGCACTTAAGATGTTATACTGCTTCTTGGGACGACCAGGTTTTCCCGTCCGGATGATTTTGGGGCGACCAGGTCCTCTAAGCGGCTCCTCTTGTACCTCCACATCCTTCTCTTCGGCACTCTCGTACTGATCTGAGCTCTCGCTGGAGCTGCCGTTCTCGATGCATGGGTCAGGAACACTTTCTGCAATCTCATCTGGCAGGGGGGTTTCCTCGAGTTCCTCCAGATCGACCAAACTGCTGGGAGCATCCCTTTGCTACCAAACGGGCCTTGAAACGTTCTATTCGACCGTCCTTGTCGCGCTTCACGTTGAACACCCACTTGCATCCTATCGCTCGCTGATCCTGGGGTAAATCGACAATCTGCCAAGTCTGATTGGCGACCAGAGAATCATATTCTCTATCCATGGCTTCACGCCACTCCGGTGCATGCGTACAACTTGAAACCTCTTTAAAAGTTAACGGAATTGGAACATTTTCCGAAACAAGAGCACTTAAGATGTTATACTGCTTCTTGGGACGACCAGGTTTTCCCGTCCGGATGATTTTGGGGCGACCAGGTCCTCTAAGCGGCTCCTCTTGTACCTCCACATCCTTCTCTTCGGCACTCTCGTACTGATCTGAGCTCTCGCTGGAGCTGCCGTTCTCGATGCATGGGTCAGGAACACTTTCTGCAATCTCATCTGGCAGGGGGGTTTCCTCGAGTTCCTCCAGATCGACCAAAACTACATCACCTTTGGATGCCGCAGCATGATGCTCGTCAAACAAAACATCACGTTTCTCAACCAATTGTCGAGCTACTGGGTCGTACAATCGATATCCTTTGGCTACAACCGAGTACCCAACCATAATGTACTCCTTGCCTTTGGGTTGAAATTTGCTACCCTTCCTTGGGCCTTTGTCCAGAGCGACTGCAAGAGATCCAAATACTTTTAGATGCTTCACACAAGGCTTCTTACCCGTCCACGCTTCTATAGGAGTCATACTCTCCACCGCGCTAGTAGGGGATCGGTTTCGTAGATAAACCGAAGTGTTGACTGCCTCTGCCCAAAAAACATCTCCAAGTCCGGCCTGAACCAGAAGGGACCTTGACATCTCCACCAGCGTCCGGTTAGCTCTCTCCGCAACTCCATTTTGCTAGGGAGTATACGCTATTGTTAGTTGTCTGGCAATTCCGTGGTAGCTTAGACATTCGTCGAACTGCTTGTTGACAAATTCTCCACCATTATCGCTTCGCAGGCATTTGAGCTTTTTGCCTGTCTGCCGTTCAACCAGGCTCTTGAACTCGATAAACTTTGACAGCACCTCGTTCTTCCCACGCAGAAAATATACAAAAATCCTTCTGGATTTGTCGTCGATGAAGGTCAGAAAATACTTACCTCCCAGAGACTGTGTCGGGAAAGGTCCACAAACATCTGCATGTATCAGTTCCAACAGCTCCTCAGCCCGATTACGTGTTGCCGTTGGGAAAGGCTGAACATGGATTTTGCTGACCATACACGTTTTGCAGGTGATACTTGCTGGCAGACAAATATTTTCAATACCGCGAACAATCCCTTTGTTTACCATTTCTTTCATGCTACAGAAATTAATGTGTCCGTACCTCTTGTGTAGCAAAGCACCATCAACGGCTACCATACCAAAACATTTACTTCGCCCGCCGTCAAATAAATACAAATTACCAATCTTATTGGCTTTGACGATGCATTCTCCATCTTGCACAACCCGGGCTTTCTCTCTATTAAAAAACACCTTGCACCTGTTCTGCACAGCACTGCTCACGGACATAAAATTTCCGGTCATCTTTGGAACGTAGAGTAAATTTTTTAGCGTCAAAACGCACAGGGCTGTCTCTATTTTGACGTCACCTTTTCCTTCGGCTTGAAGGAAACCAGCAACGGCCAGTCCGATCTGTTCAGTGTGCTTCTTAAATTTTGTGAATAGTTCTCTTTCACAACACATATGGCTTGTCGCGCCACTGTCCAAGCACCACATTGAGTTTTTAAGTTGTTGACGTCACTGGCATGCAGCAGGCTGCTTTGGCGGTTGACCATATTTTTTGATACCATGCGTTGATTGCCGTCTTCACTCACAGCACGACACTGGGACTTTATGTGACCCTGCTCACCTCACTTAAAGCAAACGATATTTTTTCGCTTTTTCTTCCCATTCCCCTTTGTCTGCGAGTATTGTGGCTTCTGTGCTGCGATGAATGCCCTTGAATTATCCACTCGCTCTTCTGCTACTCCTTTTCTTTCGCTCTCTTCCTTCAACTTAATGGTGAGAACTTCAAACGAAGGCAACATGTCTCGTGTTTCCATTGCCACCACGAAATGCTCAAACTGCTCTGGAAGACTCGACAGCAAAACGATAGTTCGTAGTTCATCGTTTAGCTCTATTCCAACTCCAGCTAGGCCATCCAGAATTTCTGCAAATTCGCTTATATAGGTAGACATGCTCTGCCCCTGCTCCATCCGTTTGTTGAGTAGTTTTTTGTACAACTGTACCTTCCGTACAGGTCCGCTTGGCTGATGTACCTCCTTTAGCTTCGTCCATGCCTCCACCGCAGTCGAACAATTCTTGATGTAGGCCAATTGAGATGTCTTTACACTCAATGTAATTGTTTCAAGCGCCTTATTGTCCAAGGCCAGCCAATTCACTCCCTCTGGAATATTCGATTTCGTTAGTTCTCCAGAAGTAACACTCCACAGACCGGAATGCACCAACACAGATCTCATCTGTATTTTCCAGGTGTCATAGTTCTTCTCCTCTAACTTTTCGATTTGATAAAGAGCACTCATTGTTCTTAATCCTGAGTCACACACCGCACAATTATCTTTAAAACTTCTTTAATTACATTTATGCCTGGGCCCATAACCTATTGAGCGGCAAAATTGAGAAAAAGATAAACACCGTGTGTATGCTGCGGAATTTTATTTGCGACTGACTTTATAAGTGAAGAAGGAACAAATTGATATACATATTTTGCTTACACCGTAAAAGAGATTGTTAAAGCGAGATGAATATAGGAGCTCCGCGATCTGTACTTATACATATACTGGCGTGCATTGCCTTATAAGGAAAATATACAGGGTCTTTATTTTCTACACATTTTACTTTTAAACTAATTATGCTTATATTTAAGGAAAAGATAGAAATTTAAAATACAAATAAATAACGAGCTTCCTGTGTTTTAATATGTATGATTTTATTATATATTATTATATTTAAAGAGAACAAAAATTAAAAATAAAAATATGAAACTAAAAATACAAAATAAAATTAAAAGGAACATGATTTCAAAATAGTATCAATTATATATAACTTAATTAAAGAATGCTTATAATGTTATCCAATTCGTCAGCTTCACTTGAATCCAAATACTTTTCACTGCCAGTGATTTGCGCCAGGTATTTGTTCGGAAGAACATAATTATGGCAACATTTTTCTTGCCTCTGTAATCCATACCTGTTAAAAAATTGAAGTTTATTATTTTCAATTTTTATTTAAATTATTGGAATGTATAACTAACCTTACATATAATATCGCATTTAATGTTGTTAGGCTCATGGCGTTGCGTAATTTGCTCTTCACTAAATTCATTTGAGAGAATATACGCTCTACTTCTGCATTCGACCATGGCAACGAAAGTATTTTTAGTGCAAATTCCGCTAAATCTTTAAAGGTGTTGTTGTTTGCAGCGTCCTTGTATTTTAGGACTTCCGCCCAAAATTTGCTGGTGTCCTCTATAAATTCCCATTTAATAAATTGAATTTTATTAATTTGGTAATTGATATCATCAATGTTTTTACATTCGAAATATTCCAAAACTTCGACAATGTCCTTTCTCATTGAAGGCCTTAGTATATATTGAACGGAAAACAAATTTACACGTTTCATTATATCAATATTTTCTGGCAATCTAAAAAAAGGGAGTTATATAGATATGTACATATGTAACATGATAAAAAATAACCATAATACCTTTCGCGAAGTTGGATTATTAACTCTTTTATGAAATTCATGCAAATTTGCCTAACTTCAGTCTCTTGCGATCGGAATTGGGTCTTTTTAAGCTTTGTTTCAAAAGAATAGCCCAAATACAAATTTGGGACTGCTGCATTTTCCAAATCATCTCTTAAAATATTTATTTCACAATCAGGTGGTATTATTTTGGATTTTAGTGTATTAATCGCAACTATTACATCCGAAAGTAATTGGGTTGGGTTTCCACTTCGGCTTTGAAAGTTTTTGTTAAGGCTTTGCATGTCTTTTAGAATGGGTTTTAAAAACACCAGATACAGATAATTTATTTCATCCTTATATAGACCGTTGAGAATGTGAGCCTTGTGGCATTTTTCCACAGTAGCTGCTAACTCGAAATGGAGCTTTAACTCTGTCCACTGATCTACTATTCGGGAAACTGCACTCTCTATTGACAACCACCTCGTGTCAGATATTCTCGGTATTTTCAAAGGATTCTAACTGAAGAAAAATCGATTAGTATAATCTTCGAAAATTTAAAAAATAAACATAAATAGTAAATACCCACAACAACATTAAGCTATACCATATCTGTCAACCGTTAATATATTAGTAATGGACAATCACAATATGGATTAATTTTTGTTAATACATATGTTTGTATGTATACCTCATCACCATTTATAGATTGGTATAATTTTTTATACCCTTGCAGAGGGTATTATAATTTTGGTCAAAAGTGTGCAACGCAGTGAAGGAGACATCTCCGACCCTATAAAGTATATATATTCTTGATCAGGATCACCTCCTGAGTTGATATAGCCATGTCCGTCTGTCTGTCCGTCTGTCTGTTTCTACGCGAACTAGTCTCTCAGATTTAAAGATATCGAATTGAAACTTTGCACACACCCTTCTTTCCTTTGCACGCAGTATATAAGTCGGAACGGCCGGGATCGGCCGACTATATCCTATAGCTGCCATATAACTGAACGATCGGAAATGCCATAACTTTGGTGTTTGTAAAGTTAGGAAGTTGGGATTTCCTATGGGTTTTATTTTTGGCCAATCAATCCGACCTACCAAATTTCATAAGGATTGGCCGACTATATCCTGTAGCTGGCATATAACTGATTGATCGGAAATGCCATAACTTTGGTGTTTGTAAGGTTAGGAAGTTGGATTTTTTTTTGGATTTTATATTTGGCCAATTTATCCGACCTACTAAATTTCATAAGTATCGGCCGACTATATTCTATAGCTGCCATATAACTGATTGATCGGAAATGCCATAACTTTGGTGTTTGATAAGTTAGAAAGTTGGGATTTCCTAAGGGTTTTATTTTTGGCCAATTAATCCGACCTACCAAATTTCATATGGATCGGCCGACTATATTCTATAGCTGCCATAAAACTAAACGATTGGAAATGCCATAGCTTTGGTGTTTTTAAAGTTAGGAAGTTGGGATTTTTATGAGTGTTAAGAATGCATCATATGAATAATTTTGGAGAATATAATTTACAGAATATTCTGCAAGGCTATTTCAACTTCGGCTCCGCCCGAAGTTAGCTTTCCTTTCTTGTTTATAATGTATTTGACGACTCGAACTTTTTGAAAACCATGAGTAAGTCTCATACACAAGAAACTCTAAGCTTTCCGTTAATACTCTTTTGCAAGACTTTGTATCGGCTAGCTGTTCTGAATGGCAAACACATTTTAAGAGTTTCAGGGAAGGAACTGACTTTTTTAGCTCTGCGAAGACACTTTTTTTGAGCCAGTCATAACACTAGCGTTATCGGTACAAATTCCGACCATATTTTCTATTTTGATATTATGTTTTAATAATAACTTTTTAACAGCATCTGCTATAGAAATAGCATATCCAGCTTCGAGTTCTACTAGGCTTAAAAATGTAGACACCAACTCCCATTTAGTCTTACTTAAGTAATTTATAGCGACTCCTGAAGATTTAAAAACATTTAAAAAAACAGTTGTCATATATGTATGTATAT